>LBNU01030918.1:227182-245150 GCA_014162995.1 Artemisia annua | reverse complement strand
CACATATATATATATATATATATATATATATATATATATATATATATATATATATTTGCATACACTCTTGCCCTACCATCCAAAATAATACATCATAGGGGCCTCGGTTCTCCCCTTACACTTGAACTTTTACATACTTTACAATAAACTATTCTAATGACTCGAATTAAGATAATTGAAAAACTTGGAGTACTTTAAAATATTAACGCACATATGGGGGTATTAATCGACTTCTTCCCCATTACTCCATTGCATTAGTACTTTACCCATGAGTCCCAATCGTCCCAAAACAATATGTACAAGGATATGACTCGACTTAGCAACCATGTAAGTAATAAGATAATTAACTAAGGGTTTAACAAATGTTGTCACAATAATGCACTAAAGATGAGTGCATACAAGGTAGGCTAAGGCGATTTGGGTGTACATTTGGGTGGATTGTAAACAAATTGTTCCTTTAAGTAAAATGCTTAAAATTAGAAACGAAATGATAGGCTCGGAGGGGTGTACTAGGGGTATCGTGTACTAAAAATGAGTACAACGCTAAGGTGTGGGAGAATTACTTGACTTTATTAGTCAAGTTCATTGGCTTCATTGGTCAAGTAATTATAATACGGGTTTAAAAACAAGGGTTATCCTAATGCCTCTTATCATGTAGTAAATCTAACTACACGAATGTAGTCTCACTTGTGAATTTGGGATGGTCTTAACGCAAGTTCTAGAATCAATAAGCTACCGGTACACACACAAGCATAAAAAATGAATGCTTTTCCTAACAATTCTAGGGGCGAACCTCACATATTTGGGGGAAAATGTTTTTGAGTGGTACGGTTTTTGTGCTAGTAATACTATTCCCTATCCATGAGACGCTTATTATTCCTAAAGTATCACTTCTAAATGTTGTAAAAAATTTTAAATTTGCGCTAAAATTGCCCTAACTAATGTTTCTCTCGGTTTTATTACACAAGTACCTTTAGATAAAACAAAAATCAAGCGTAAAAGCATTTTCTAAGGCGCTTTCATTTACACCCTTACACTTAAACCGAACATTGTCCCCAATGTTCACATAAAAGATGTAAAAGTAGAAAATGAAAGATGAAACAAATACTCCCCTGATTCGTTTGATGTGGATCGTGTGGTAACATGGTTAGATCTTCTTCCAAGATGATGTAAAAGCTCCAAGCTCAAAGCGACTCCAAAAGCTTGATGTCACGAACTTGATTCCATGTTCACCTTCTTGTCCAAAATAACCTGTTAAACCTGAGAAAACAAACTAGGCAAACCTCGTGTAAAATCGGCGGCAAAATCTATATAAGGATATAATGCTTGTGGAATGAAAATTTTGCAGATTCCTGGACTTAGAGGTGCAGTAATTTTTATAATCCGGCAGAAAAACTAAATTTTAAAATGTTTTCTGAAATTCAAAGGCTGATGCCGTCAGCTTTTAAAGGCTGACGCCGTCAGAATTGATCTGACAGAATCCTTATGTTTAGTTTCCGGAAAATTTCTGGAAAAACAAATACCTTAACTCCTGGAATCATGCAAAATTTCATTATGACTCGATACAAGCATTTGACTCTAACAAATACTAATATGTATGTTTATTTTACATCGTTATAATCCATGTTCCAATTCGTTCTTATAAACAAATTTAGATTTCCCTTATACTTATCTTTTGCAAAATACCTTTATATGTAGTTAAGACGAAGTTAAAAACACAATAAAGCATTTTCACAATGTAATTTGAAACATGAATTGTTAGAAATAAAAATAAAACATACATACGGAAACAAATAAAATCAAACAAACAAACAAACAAACAAAACAAATAAAGCTTGGGTTGCCTCCCAAGAAGCGCTTTTCTTTATTAACGAGTCTTGTAGCTAGACTCAAAGTCACTTTCAATTACATGACTCCGTTGTTGGTCACGGTCTCTAGGTCATCCTCGGGTTTAGTCTTATATTCCGGACCTAGTTGCAAGCATTCCTTGTAGAAACCAAATATCCTACTCATAACATAGTCTACTCCTCTACTTCTATCCTCATCATTCCTATAGTAGACCGCTTGCTTTTGATCCTTCTCGATGTTTGACAAGAGTCGGTATTGCTCTATCTTATATGGCATTTGGTAAGCTACATCATCGGTCTCGTCTTTGAACCTAACTATCCCTAGAGATGGGTCATAATTCATTTTAGAGGCCTCAACAAACGGCTTTCCAAAAACTACTTGAGTTAAGCATGAATCAACTACCAGACGAATATCCTCAACAATCACGAAGTCGGTGACGTAAGTTAAATTTCCTACGTAGACATGTAGTCCCCTAACTCTACCTACAAAGTTGCTTATCCATCCCGTGCTAGGAAATGTCCTAAGTCCCAGTTGCTTTTTCATTATCAGATTGTAGTGGGCTCTAGTCATGATGTTTATGGGAGACTTAAGATCTATGTAAGCTTTCCAAACATGCAAGTGACCTATATTGCATGGTATATTGATGTTGGAGGGGTCACCTATTTTGATGATTGGGTTACATAGAAAGTAAGGTGTCTCAGGGTCATCGAATAGATCTTTATGGTATGCACGTTCTTCCTTAGTGGGCAACCTATCGAAGTAGTCCTCTCCATCATCTACTTCTTCTATTTCCCTTTCCTTACTCTCCTCAACTTTCTTAACCTCCTCCTTATGTTCACTATCTATTTCATTTTCAAGGATTGGTTTAATAGTGACAACATTAACAAAATGGACATGTTTGGAGGATAAGGAGTCTTTGATTTGGGGTCCGCCATTTGTGTTCCTAGCGTCCTTATTTGATGATGGCACCCCGTGACCGTTTTATTCAAATCACTAGGGTCATTCCAACTTTCGTTGTCATAGAGAGCAAGATCTTCTAGGAGTTTCCATGATTGTTCCGCACTTAGTTCACGTAGCTTGCCACCGGCCGCTTGGTCAATGGTTTGCCTCTTGGGGATATTGATATGGTCATAAAAAATTTGGACTTGGAGCCAAAGGTCTATGCCATGATGAGGGACTTTTTGGAGTAAGTCCTTGAATCGAGTCCATGCCTCGTAGAGGGTTTCACCTTAACGTTGTTGGAACGCCAAGATGTCATTACTTAGCTTTGTGGTTCTTCCCGGTGGGAAAAATTGAGCTAGGAAGCGAGAGGTAAGATTATCCCAAGAGGTGATGGATCCTGCGGGTAGACGTTCTAGCCACTGACTAGCTTGGTCCCGCAGAGAGAATTGGAAGAGACGTAATCGGGTAGTCTCTCGAGTGTCTACATCAAGTTCTATGGAATCTACGATCTTAAGAAAGTCCTTGAGGTGTTGATTTGGATCTTCGGAACGAAGTCCATGGAATGCACATCCGCTTTGCACCAACCGGATGGTGTCGGATCGCAAGGGAGACACATTGGCTCCTTGGGTGAGCTCAATGGTGTTTCGGTAGCCTTGATGGCTAGGACGGGAGTATTCTCCTAAAGTACGGGCTCTAGGAGGTTGGTTTGGTTGGGGTGGGTTGTTTGGTTGAGGTGGGTTGATGGGATCAAGGATGTTAACACCTTCCATGATGGCGGATGGTAATGGTTACGAACAAAAACACAAAGAATAAGATAGACTACAGAAAACCTAGAAAAATAAAAATAAAAATCTCACTAGAAAGGATTCTAATGAGTAGACCTAAGTAAAAATAAAATTTTCAACCTAAACAATAACTATTCCCCGGCAATGGCGCCAAAAATTTTAATGCGTGGGTTTTGCAACCTTTGCACTTAGGTTTTACCTCTCAAGGGATCTTGAGAAGCTTACAAACCCCACCAGGCAGTGTACCTGACCGATGTTGTATAGTGAAGTGGCAAGTACCGGGGGATTGATCGTTCTCTCGGGTAATAGGGTCGTTAGGCTTGAAAAACTACTCTAATTAGGTCTAAGGGTTGAGGGATGATTCTTTTTGTATTTTTATATTTTATGAAAGCAAGTAAAAATCTCGGTTTTGGAAGGAGTGGGCGGAATTAGTTGCTAGCCAACTAACCCAAATATCTACTTTTTCAAATAAAATTAAATAAAAAGAAAATTTAAATTGGTTGTAAAACTTATAAATGAGAAATATGTGTTTAGTTAGATTTCCTTACTCCCTATCTGTCTTTTATATGTTAATTGGTTTGTTGTGATTATGTGGATGACGGGTTGTATTCCTTTAAACCATTCGTAGGGCCGTGTACGATCTTCCCTAACTCTATAAGCTCCTACTTCACTCCTACGTCGAGCCGATTTAAGCTCCTAACATGGGATCATTAGAATTCGCTCATGCATTAAATACAACCAAATAATCGTAGTACACATCCGATTCATGTTTCTTAAGACGTTCAAGCAAGTTACCGTATAGGAGGTTAGCCAGTTTTCTTAAGCCTAACATCGACTTCATCCAAGCACAACAATCACAAGCAAACCAACAACATATAATCAATAGTTAGGTTTCATTAGATCTAAGCAAACACAATGAAAACCTAGCCTAGCATGTTAATTAAAAGACAAGCGTAAGATATAATCAAACAACACATAGACATATTGATTGATTTGAAAGAAGACTTATCTTTAATTAATCATCAAGGTTTCAAGGGTGAAAAACCCTTAAAAATACTGTAGAATACGAGCTAGGGTTTTTCCCAAAAGTTGCACACCAATGAATGAAAATTAGAAAAGTATATATAGATTTTACAAGCTGACGGCGTCACGTTCTAGTGCGTGACGCCGTCACCTTGCCGCCAAACTCATATTCGGATTGCTCAGATCCCATTCTGACGCCGTCCCCCTTTGTGCTTCTCTGGGCCGTCTCCCTTTGTGCCAAAACATTACGGCCTAGGTCCAATTGCACGTGACGCCGTCACCCTTTAAATCTTCAAATCTTTCTGGGGCGTCTGGTGTAGAAATCATCCTTCGTTTGTCAAAGCGTGACGCCATCACACTCCAAAGCATGACGCCGTCAGGTACTAATTCCAGCATATTTTGAGACTTTGTCGTTTTCTTCACTTTTATGCTCCAAAAACGTCCAAAATGCTTCCTTTTCCAGATTTCTTCTCCAAAGTACCTAAAATGACAAAAAGAACGATTTAGGGCAATATTTGATCAAATAATTATGGATTAGGGCTTAAATAACCCCCTAAAAGCAGTACACTTTTCGCTTCATCAAATACCCTTACACTTGAGATTTGCTTGTCCTCAAGCAAATGCGCTTTTATTCCAATCAAAATATGAGCTAGGGGTCATTTAACACGAATATAAAAGTAATTACAACAAATAGTCATTCAACCCTAGTCATAATAAGCACGGAAATCATACACTAGCACCTCACAAATAGTGTTTGGATACTCTCATCTCTCGGGTGTTATAAACCTATATAACTACAGTAAAACCTCTGTAAATTAATACTCGATAAATTAATAACCTCGATAAAATTAATAATTTGTCCAGTCCTAACTTGGGGCCAGTACAAATTTGGACCCCAATCGATAAAATAATTAGATAATAATTTTTTTTGAAACCCCAGTGTATATATATTGGTCCCAACGAAACTATAAATTAATAATTACTAAAAAATTTCATAATATACATGTGATAATTTATTTTTCATCTCTAATTACTATACATTATAATTTACTTTTCATATCTAACTAGTATAGAGTGTAACTTGTACATATTGGAACTTGTTTTCCAAATTTATTTTTCATCTATAACTAGTTTACATTGTAATTTATTTTTCATCTCTAACTAGTACATATTGGACTTGAAAATTTAAAAGTCATACGTAAAACCTCTTTAAATTAATAGATTATTAATTTATCGATATAATAATATCTCGCTAAATTAATAAAATATCCCGGTCCCAACACTATTAATTTATAGATGTTTTACTGTAGATGGAAATGGAAGAAATATCACTCACGATAAAAAAAATAAAAACAAAACCGAAGGTGTTTCGTTTGTTTTTTCCACTCTCCAAAACGACACATATTATAATCCAAAAGCATGGTTTGTTTTCTTTTGAATCACCATTGGTTGCAAGATATAATATACTGTATGCATGTATATAATATATCACGTATGCATGATTTTGTATAACATGCATATGATATCTTAATACATCCACTGATCCTTTTGGTCTTCTCTTTTGCTTACTTAGTTCGATCCAAAAGTATACCACTTGGTATTTGGATCGGATCTATAACAAGTATTAAACACAAGATGTTTTAGTAATCGTGAAGCAACTACTAGCATGGTGACGTGCTTGTTCGACGTGTTGTGTGAGCAACCATAGAGGTATCTATTTTAGATACTTTATATTCAAGAATAATCGCTAAAAGGTATGCTTTTATTATTCGTATTGTGTTAACCTATTTGTCATAACTAGATCCATCCGCTGTACATACGTCGTGTGAGAAACCATAGAGGTATCTATTTTAGATACTTTATATTCAAGAATAATCGCTAAAAGGTACGCTTTTATTATTCGTATTGTGTTAACCTATTTGTCATAACTAGATCCATCCGCTGTGCACTCGTAGCTAAATTGGTTACCTAGTATTATTAAATCACAACAGAAAGTGGAATGTAAAAATGACTTGTATGAATATATACCTCCTCTGTTATGAACTGAGGTGCAATACCATTGATTCGGCCAGTAACTTGCTCCACGTTTGTGGTATTTTTTGTCTAAACTCAACAGGGTTCAAGCTACCCCCACCAACAACCGAGGCCAATGGCATTCCAAGCGGTCTTCTCCATGACCATGATAAAAGTTCATCTTGGAAAAACATAGCTAGATGATGCCACAGATGTTGACTTTGCTGCAATGCACAACAAGTATAACCAAATTAGCGCCAATATATCACTGTAAAATATTTGAACTACAGGTACGGATACAGGTGTTAGGTGTAGTCTGTTGTGGTACACTAAATACATTATGAGATTAATAATGTAAGAGTAATAATGAAAAAACTACAAGTGACTCACCATAATGCATATCCGTAATGCATATCTCTTAAATCCCAATCTATGAAACACATGAGGCCTAACACTATCTCTTAAATCCAATAGCTTTTTCAATCCACAACTATCAGACACTCCTTTGGAAACCTCCCAAATACTTCTACCCTTTAGCTTGACTAAATTGACCCATTTAACCCACAACGAATCCTCCTGAGCAATGATTTTCCAAGTCATATTAGTGTCATAGTCATTAAAAATAGGATTTTGAATGATTACAATCTTGTAAGTACTCATATTTGTGCTCTTTGTGATTTTGATTTGGTTCTGCACAATAATTTATCAGATTGTTTATGACGTAACAAACATTATCTATGTTCTATGACTTGCAGGATTTGTTGTTTGCTCAAATACAAACTATGACTTCGGTAAATGTGTTCTTACGTTGATATTTTGCAATTTGATATTTTGGAATGGGGTTTTGTAACATTTTGGCATTGTTTATTAATGCAGATGACAGGAACATCCTTTGATATGAGAAATCCATGGAAAGTGGATATTAGGATCCGGAAAATATTGGAAGGGTCATTTTTTCATCCACTTATAGATATGATTCCTTATGTTCAAAAAACTACATTTCAGTCATTTATTCAATCATGTTATGATCAAAGTTCACGAAGCTTCACTTTCGGTCATGATCGTAAGCTTGAGTTGTATTTGGGATTAGAAGATGTATTTGCTATCTCAGGGTTTCCTATTGACGGTAGCTGGCCGATTGTATGTGAAGATATAGATACTAAGATGATTTTCATTAATATGCTTGGCACTTACAAGGAAGAAGATAAAATGAAAATGAAGGTGTCTAAACGATGGTTGAAAGACACGTTTGAGGCAGTCCCAGAAAATATATCAGAAGATGCCATTGCACATTATGTACGAGGGTATCTAATGTACCTTATTGGAACTAAAGTTCTTCCAAATTGCGATAAACCAACTCATTATCCGGTATATTGGTTACAATTTTTAAAGGACTTATCTCCTTCAAAGTTAATTGATGTTGTATGGGGTGCTGCTGTTCTTGCTATGTTGCATACTAGTCTCGGATCGGATAAGAGAAAGAATATCAAGGGACCAATTTGGATTCTTGAGTTATTCTTTAAATTCAGGATTTACTTTATTTTATATTTTTATATACTATTTCTGTGATTATTCCGACTTACAATTTAAGTTTTTTTTTTTATTGTAGTTCTTTTTTATGGAAAGAATTCCTAAAATTGCCAATCTTATTATGGGGATGCCAATTGGATCATCTGAATAGAAAACAGTCCTTCTTTTTTGTTAATGGTCCCCAATCATGGTACGCCCTGGTAAGGATTCGGGAAAGCCAAAAACGAAACAATTTGAGTTTATCTGTGACCAGATGACGAATGAGGTATATTTTTGCAAAATACTTCTAGCTATGTACCCCCAAACAGTGTTGTAAAACTCGGACTACTTGGCGATTACTCTCAACTCGGGGAGTCCCCGAGGAGAGTTGGGGCAACTCGGACTAACAACTCGATCGAACGATCCAACTCGGTTAAATTCGGGTCAAACTGGAAGGAATCGGTCAACTCGCCGAGTAGTCCGAGTTTTACAACACTGTTTGGGGGTACTTAACTAGAAGTAGTTTGCAAAAACATACCTCACTCGTCATCTGGTCACGGATAAACTCAAATTGTTTCGTTTTTGGCTTTCCCGAATCCTTACCACGGCATACCATGAGTTGGGACCAATAACGAAAAAGAGGGACTGTTTTCTCTTTAGATGAACCAATCGGCATCCCCATAATAAGATTGGCAATTTTAGGAATTCTTTCCATAAAAAAGAACTACAAATAATAAAAAAAAAAAAAAAAAAAAAAAAAAAAAAAAAAAAAAAAAAAAAAAAAAAAAAAAAAAAAAAAAAAAAAAAAAAGGAAAGAAACCTTAAATTGTAAGTCGAAATAATCATAGAAATAGTATATAAAATAACTAAATCCTAAATTTAAAGAATACATTAAGAATCCGAATTGGTCCCTTGACATTCTTTCTCTTATCCGATCCGAGACTAGTATGCAACATAGCAAGGGCAGCAGCACCCCATACAACATCAATTAACTTTGAAGGAGACAAGTCCTTTAAAAATTTTAACCAATATACCGGATAATGAGTTGGTAAATCGCAATTTGGAAGAATTTTAGTTCCAATAAGGTACATTAGATACCCTCGTACATAATGTGCAATGACATCTTCTGATATATTTTCCGGAACTGCCTCAAACGTGTCTTTCAACCATCGTTTAGACACCTTCATTTTCATTTTACCTTCTTCATCGTAAGTGCCAAGCATATCAACGCAAATCTTCTTAGTATCTATATCTTCACATACAATCGGTCGGCTACCGTCAATAGGAAACCCTGAGATAGCAAATACATCTTCTAATCCCAAATACATCTCAAGCTCACGACTACGACCGAAAGTGAAGGTTCGTGAACTTTGATCATAACATGATTGAATAAATGACTGAAATGTAATTTTCTGAACATAAGGAATCATATCTATAAGTAGATGAAAAAATGACCCTTCCAATATTTTCCGGGTCCTAATATCCACTTTCTATGGATTTCTCATATCAAAGGATGTTCATGTCATCTACATTAATAAACAACGTCAAAATGTTACAAAATCCCATTCCCAAATATCAAATGCAAAATATCAACGTAAGAACACATTTACCGAAGTCGTAGTTTGTATCTGAGCAAACAAAAAATCCTGCAAGTCATAAAACATAGATAATGTTTGTTACGTCATAAACAATCTGATAAATTATTGTGCAGAACCAAATCAAAATCACAAAGAGTACAAATATGACTACTCACAAGATTGAAATCATCCAAAATCCTATTTGTAATGACTACGACACTAAAATGACTTGGAAAATCATTGATCAGGAGGATTTATTGTTGGTTAAATGGGTCAATTTAGTCAAGCTAAAAGGTAGAAGTATTTGGAAGGTTTCTAAAGGAGCGTCTGATAGTTGTGGATTGAAAAAGCTATTGGATTTAAGAGATAGTGTTAGGCCTCATGTGTTTCATAGATTGGGATTTAAGAGATATGCATTATGGTTTGTACAGTGACAAGACATAGATTGGGATTTAAGAGATATGCTATTGGATTTAAGAGATAACTTTGAATCTTTTTTTATCTCAACTGGAGTCCTTCTAAAAGAGCTTGTACCACATTTGGCCTGTTACCCTACTGCTTTTTATCGTAATCTTTTGATAACAGAGAGATTATTGGGTTAGCAAGTTTTACTTGCTCATCCTTGCATAAAGTCACCCAGACATTGGGGAACACCAACACCCACAAGTGATATGCAACATTTGCATCTGTACGAGCGAGCTCTCTTAGTGGAATCACAAGATCACCAACCTGCAACAACGTAAATAAAGATGAACACAATGCAAAACACACACACGATATTTATTAATGAAACTAAATTAAAACTTCTATTAATATAGATAGAGAGTAGATTCAAATGCATACAGTTAACATGAAAACATATATTAAACAAGTAATTTTTAATAAACATATTATGTATAATATCGATATTGGACTCATTCTGAAGGTAATTTTAGAAATCTTTTTAATAATATATTTGTAAACATTAAATAAGACTTTCATTTTTATATTTCACAAAAAGGTTATAAACTAAGATTAAAAAACATAGTGTGAAGAAAGGTGGTACACCAAGATTTAATGTAACATTTTATAAGTTGGTATCCCACCGAAAGTTATACCAAATTTGAGTGCGTAGGTTGAAGATGGTTTTACCACCGAAACATCAAACTGTATACATTGGAGATGGTCTCCTCATACCTGAAGTTAGCTCACCTCACTCATAAACTTTGCATCTTTACTTCTATATTTAGAAGTCTTTAAAAAATAAGACAAAAACATTTCTTTAATAGGAAAGAATTGTATAAGTATAATAAATTTCATTAAATCAAAATTAAATGTCCTTAATTTCATGTGAGACTTTAACGGCCATTTAACGTATTTGCTATGAAGTAAATACATACACATATAATTAAAAGTTACAAAACTGAAAATTTAAGTGTATTCATTTGTAGTAAATTTCGGAACAGCCCATTTAATAAAATTTGTTGTAACACTCCATTTTAACCATTGTAACAGCCTATTTCCTAATAGACTTCAAAACCTAAAAACATATATAAACCCACACAATAGCTAAAAGCACGCACCACACAAAATACAAAATCTTGACTCAAGATGTATGGTACAAAATCTTTTAGAGCTGATGTCACTGTTCGGTTATGTTGGAATACATAACAATTATATAATCAAGTAAACATCATCAAAGCATGCAGCGGAAGTAGATCATATACATGTAATGATAATTAAACGAATATAAAAGGATATGTATACCGTGGTAATTTCTAGCAAGAACAAGAAATCAAGAATCAAGAACAAGATAAACCCTAAACTAGGGTTTATGGAATTCGACTACTCCATAGTCGAATAGGGAAAAAATTACTAACAAAAGTATGTTAGTCCTTCGTTCTTGTACACACGTATTACTAATGTTTCAATGAGAAAAGCTAGGTTCTTGAATCACAAACGAAACCAACACTTTATTTGAGCTATAGAAAATCCTATAGGAACCGTAAGAGGGTGTATAGGATCGACTAGAGCACAAGAGAAAGAGAAGGAGAGAAGTTAGGGTTGTTAGGGTTTCAAGAGATGAAAAGAATGAATACAAGAGGCCTTGTATTTATACTAATCAAAACTTGGAGCTCAAGAAACAATCCCTCACCTTCTTAGGAGGGGGTTCGGCCGATCCCTAGAACCTAGGGGATTCTAGAACCTTCTTGGCTACTTTCCTTAAAATCGTTTCCTTTTAATTCTCTTTTAACGACCGTTAAGTACTAACGACCGTTAAGTGTCTATTTGTGAAAAATAATAATTATTCATAACTTAAATATAATAATTATTAATCATTGAAACTCATATGTAAAGTGTGCAATCCCGAAGTCTCGTGTTCGAATCCAGACATATCACATTAATATATATACGTAAAACTAACAGCTCCTACTTGGATATACATTAATGTAATAATGACATTGGTTAGTCTAGCATAACACCCCAATGCCCCCAGAAAGACCCTGAGAGTGGTTTCTGGAAAAAACCTTTTGATGAATCATCATCATACTTATCATTTTGTTTCTAATACTACGTTAAAATGGATATGGATCTAAGTCATTCCATAATTAACTTTCTGTTTCTCGTTATTTATAATTGAGCAAGATTACCAAAACATCTGAACATATTCCAAATATACTTTGGACATGGCCATGCAAACATCTTGTCAACCCTACGAGTGGCCAAGCAGTATTATACTTCAAAACAAATTTGAAGGAACAAATTCTCTCTTGACTATAAGCATAACCTATGAACTTTGCATCACTTCTGAAAATACCCCTTATAACCACCAGTTACGGATAGCGTTAAAATATCTTACAAAAATGAGCTACATCCACAGCAATTATCTGGTATCTCAAGTCTGAGTATAAATATTCATGATTTACTTTAATGACAAAGATCCATAAAGTATAATAATTGAGTTGGGATCTGTCCTATATCTCCTACTGATGAACTCAAATAAGTACATTTTATTATCATCATTTATCCTATTTATTTGACTTGTTTTACTTTATTATGTATGAGAATTGGTGCTTTAATGTTTGATTTAGTGATTCTTAGGTAAAAACAGGTAAAAGGTGAAACTTGGCGATTTTGGACTAATTACGGAGCAAAATGAGCAAGATGTCAAAAGTCTACTGAAACCCATAAGATACGCCGTATCTCACTCAACAGATACGCCGCAATATCATACTTAGATGAATTCGAAGACCATTGCCTGACTTTGAAGAATGCGCCGCATGGAATTATACCATGCGCCACATATGAAACTTTGGTCAAAGAAGAAGATCAAGCTTGTTTTATTCCAGATACGCCGCATCACACAATTGACATATGGCGTATCACCATCAAGACTTCACCAGAAACAATCAAAGAAAACTGAAGGACATGCGCCGCATAGAGATTCAAGTTACGCCGCATCTAAAGGCGGTGTATGAATATTCCAAAATATAATAAGCTTGGACCTCACGCGAAGTTAAGTCAATGCGCCACATCTCATCATTACATGCGCCGCATCGAACCCTCAGACAGAAACTATAAATACCCCAAGACCTAGACGAATTTTGTGTGCACCCTAACCCTAAGGAGGCGAATTCAGACGAACAAGCAACACAAGACACACCCCAAACGAAGATCTTAGAGCTGTAAGAAGGTCCTGCATGTACTTAATTCATTAAGTAGTTTTGTTTTATTGTAATAGTAAGCTTTAATTCATCAGGATTGATGGCCGGTAGTTTGTGAGTACGCAAAATCAAATGCCCGCCTTAAAATTGTTTTCCCATCAATTAAAGTTTATGTCTTTGGTGAATTTATATTAGTGCATTGATTACCTCTGTGTCTAGCTGAGCACTGCTTGGGCTGCCATACCCCTTCCTCGCCTATTTAATCCGATGTCTTTGGATAAGTAGGATATTCATAAGTAATCATTAAGGGTTTGCTCGCCGATATGATGAAACCAACGAGTACGGTTTAATTATATACACTTCATATAAAACTAGCAATAAAACAAGTGACAAGCTGCTTAATTATCAGGACAGGTCTTCTTATTGTCTCTATTATCTATCTGTGTACGTGTATGCTATTCGCTGATTCGTTCTCATTAGTATTTACTGTTTAATTAACAACCAAACTGTGCCAGTCTCTCAGGCTAAACCCCCTTTCGTTAGATTAGACTGTAAAACTAACTTAGATATTAAAATACTGATTAGGATAACTAGATAATACGTTCCACTCTTAGTGATCGACAATCTGCTTACCATTATATACAAACTGACTGGGTACACTGCTCGTTAAGTGTGTGTGTGTTATTGATAAGTCAGCTAAATATAAATGTAAAACTTGAGTAGGCATTAAAACTGCTAAACCGCAACGACACATCACGCGCATCAAGTTTTTGGCGCCGCTGCCGGGGAGTGAATTGTTATTATCTATTAAATTGATTAGTATTTTAATTAGGTTTTTCTTTTTATTAGGTTTTTAGACACTAGCCCCTAACTTGTTGTATATTAGATAGATTGCATTCATTGTATAATTTGCATATTTACTGTTTTTGTGTGTTTTATTTTCTGTAATTTTCCTTATTTTTATTTATATTTTATTTTCTTTGTACTTACTGTCGTTGTATTGTGCTGATACAAACGATACGGCGCATCTGTTTCTCAGATACGGCGTATTACGTTTTAATTTTATAAAATACAACGCGTTTAATAACTCGAGTACGACGCATCTTTTCCCCAAGATACGGCGTATTCTGTTTTTAATAAAGAATTTTTCGAAACCCTAACGCCATGCGACGTATCTGGTTTAACAGATACGGCGTATTTAACATATAAAATTAAAAACAGTTTTCGAATTATTAAACAGAAGCGACGCATCGATTTTTATCGATACGGCGTATCTACTAAATCAAAAATCTTGTATTTTGAATCGTAACGAAAAAACGGCGCATTAGCTTCTGCTAATACGGCGCATTCAATTTTTATAAATACAATTGATTTTTGATATCTAACAGGTACGGCGCATTTTTATTCAAAAGCGGCGTATCTATTTTCTAAAATAAAAGTCTGATTTAATTTTAACGTAATAAGATGCGGCGTATCCTTTTTCAAGGATACGGCGCATCGTCTGCAGATATCAACAACTTTTATTTATCCCGAACGTGGAAATTCTAATCAACTTTCCTATGTCTTAGAAATTTTTTACTGCGAAGCCTATTTGTTTTGTGTTTCAGGAATAATGATTGATATTTTCCCAAGCTGGTTCGGAGGATCAAGGAACAAACTTACAATCGATGAAATTGTATCTAAGTTCGCCCACGAATGTGATAAGGAGCATCATGAGGTCGAAACTTTCATCAATGAACTGTNAATTTTAACGTAATAAGATGCGGCGTATCCTTTTTCAAGGATACGGCGCATCGTCTGCAGATATCAACAACTTTTATTTATCCCGAACGTGGAAATTCTAATCAACTTTCCTATGTCTTAGAAATTTTTTACTGCGAAGCCTATTTGTTTTGTGTTTCAGGAATAATGATTGATATTTTCCCAAGCTAGTTCGGAGGATCAAGGAACAAACTTACAATCGATGAAATTGTATCTAAGTTCGCCCACGAATGTGATAAGGAGCATCATGAGGTTGAAACTTTCATCAATGAACTGTTGCTGAAAGAACAAAACAATATGATTAGAGAATTGACGATTGAAGTGCACCAATTGTCGAAGGTGATTAAAGGAGTTTTGTTCCAAAGGCACGACCTGAATGGAGATGGATTGCAAATGGACATGTGGGCATTAATGGAACAAAATAGGAGCTGAATGTGAGTCTAACTTTAAGACTCTGGAATAAAGACAAGTGCTGACCGGGAGACAATCCGGAACTTTTTATTTTCTGTTCTGAGTCGAGTCTGTCAGACCTGCAGAAGATGCGGCGCATCTCCACCATGGAATGCGGCGTATCATCTGCACTGGTCATATCTTATTTTATTTTTCTGCATTTTTATTTCTTTTTAACCTTAGAATATTCTGTCAGTTTATTTAATGCGGCGCATCCCTGTTTAAGGATGCGACGCATCTTTTATTCTGATTCGTATTAATTCCAGGCTCGATATGGCGCATCTTCTTCTATAGGATGCGGCGTATCGACTGACCTGATGATTTACAATTTTATTTTTTAGGTTTTATTTTTACTAACTACTAATGTATTATGCAAGTTTGAACCTTCTTAACTCAGGTGTGTTAAAGTCTAGGTGGTATTATAGATTCCTGAACATTTTGTGAAAACATCATTCATGAAGCTTAAAAGTTCTAATCCACAAGAAAGTTGATCTTTACTCGTAAACGCATAATGGAGGATCATTCCGAGCAAATATCAGGGAAGTTTTTCTGTTCTAATTCCTTTATTTTCCAGTTTTTAACCTTTAAAACAAACAACGAGGACATTGTTTAACTTAAGTAGGGGGATGGAGAATTAGAACACTTACTTGTCCAAACTTTTTCGAAATATGCTTACAATGCACATAATATATCAAAATTTAAAAATTTTTTAGCATGTTTTTGTTTAAGTCTAAATTACATAGCCGCACACATAACATTATTTTTTGCCTAAAATCAAAAACTTTAGTGTGCTGGTGACTTGTAAACTTTAGAACTTGGCTTGTATAATATTCGAGACCACCATAATGAGTATTATTGATATAATTGGAATGACTTGTCTAACTTGGTAAATTCTAGGATTACACCCAAAAAGCCTTTATATGTTTTGTGATGTTAACTAACTACACCGGTTAGTTAACCCCCATATAAACCCTTTTGTTTACTCTCATTTTTAGAGTAAAATACCCCTAGAAAAACCTTCAGAGTCATTCCTTTCGTTTCTTACACCTTTGTTAAAATGTTTCGTTACACCCTTACACCTTAGCCTACCCTGTAGATTGAAATCCGTGGTTAGTTACTTTAGGCAAAGTGTGTTTCCTTACATTACCTGTGTTCGCGTGCGTAATTCATTATCTTTGGTTAGGTCGGGAAATTGCACAATGCAATTGGAGTGAAAGTACATATTGTATATTTTTATTTTATTTTTCGTGTGTTTACTACTTTCACTATTACAGTTATTTCTGAAAGTTATGAAAGGTATGGAAAAATTATCCGGAAAAATCGTGATAGAAAAAGTTGTGAAATTTTACACAAGTAAAAAAAATCGAAAAAATAGAAAAGAAAAAGAAAGAAGAAAAAGTTGGAAGTTTGTTTTAACCAACTTATGTAAAGTTTTGAAGTGGAGATATCACCACTATTTGTTGTTGTATATTATATTTATGGATTGATGGGAGTTGGCCGTTACGGGAACGCCAACTAAGGTTATTCTTTGTTTAATATTTTATTAAGTATAATTCGTGTCTACCTAAAGCGTGAGCTACATGAGTCAAAAGCGTGAGTTATTCAATGATATGAGTCTTATTCATGGGATGGTTGGGAAAGTAATTAACCACACTTAGGATTTTAATCTATTTGTTTTGTTTAATTTTTATTTTACACCAATTTGTATCTCAATCATTATCCATACCCTTTATCATTCTTCATCCAAACCTTTGATTTATTGAGATTAGGGATTTGAGCAATCTTAAGTATCGTAGTCGTGGATTCGACTATGTATTTATGATTTTGTCGCCCTTTTTGATATAATATTATTGGTGAAGATTACTTGGTCCTATCTTTAGCTTATTCGAGTTAAGGAATTGAGTAATTGTGAGTATCGTGGTCGTGGATTCGATCATGTATTTGTGATTTTGTCGCCTTTTCTGGAATATGAGATCGATAGAGATTAAAAAGGATGATCAACCCTTAACCAACAAACCCTTTTTACCGCTTTAGACTTGTTACTCCTTGGCTTTAGTGGGGGAGATGCGTATACTTGTCAAGCTTATGATAGAATATTCGTCACAACTAGCAACTAAACGATTTAGAATTGTTTTATATTGAAAAATTATTTTGTTTCTACTTCGTTAAGTGGTTGGTTGTGTGATTATGATAAAACGAATACGTGCTTAACTATTAAAAACAAATAATACCTTTTAGGATATATTTTCATAAGATTAAATCTAAGGTTCACTTGGGGACAAGTAAAGTTCAAGTAGGGGGATATTTGATGAACTCAAATAAATACATTTTATTATCATCATTTATCCTATTTATTTGACTTGTTTTACTTTATTATGTATGAGAATCGGTGCTTTAATGTTTACTTTAGTGATTC
>LBNU01030918.1:204525-227120 GCA_014162995.1 Artemisia annua | reverse complement strand
CACAACTAGCAACTAAACGATTTAGAATTGTTTTATATTGAAAAATTATTTTGTTTCTACTTCGTTAAGTGGTTGGTTGTGTGATTATGATAAAACGAATACGTGCTTAACTATTAAAAACAAATAATACCTTTTAGGATATATTTTCATAAGATTAAATCTAAGGTTCACTTGGGGACAAGTAAAGTTCAAGTAGGGGGATATTTGATGAACTCAAATAAATACATTTTATTATCATCATTTATCCTATTTATTTGACTTGTTTTACTTTATTATGTATGAGAATCGGTGCTTTAATGTTTACTTTAGTGATTCTCAGGTAAAAACAGGTAAAAGGTGAAACTTAGCGATTTTGGACTAATCACGGAGCAAAATGAGCAAGATGTCAAAAGTCTACTGAAACCTAGAAGATGCGCCGTATCTCACTCAACAGATACGCCGCAATATCATACTTAGATGAATTCGAAGACCATTGCCTGACTTTGAAGAATGCGCCGCATGGAATTATACCATGCGCCGCATATGAAACTTTGGTCAAAGAAGAAGATCAAGCTCGTTCTACTCCAGATACGCCACATCACACAATTAACATACGGCGTATCACCATCAAGACTTCACCAGAAACAATCCAAGACAACTGAAGGACATGCGCCGCATAGAGATTCAAGTTACGCCACATCTAAAGGCGGTGTACGAATATTCCAGAATATAATAAGCTTGGACCCAACACGAAGTTAAGTCAATGCGCCGCATCTCATCATTACATGCGCCGCATCGAACCCTCAGACAGAGCGCCGTATCTCACTCAACAGATACGCCGCAATATCATACTTAGATGAATTCGAAGACCATTGCCTGACTTTGAAGAATGCGCCGCATGGAATTATACCATGCGCCGCATATGAAACTTTGGTCAAAGAAGAAGATCAAGCTCGTTCTACTCCAGATACGCCACATCCCACAATTAACATACGGCGTATCACCATCAAGACTTCACCAGAAACAATCCAAGACAACTGAAGGACATGCGCCGCATAGAGATTCAAGTTACGCCACATCTAAAGGCGGTGTACGAATATTCCAGAATATAATAAGCTTGGACCCAACACGAAGTTAAGTCAATGCGCCGCATCTCATCATTACATGCGCCGCATCGAACCCTCAGACAGAAACTATAAATACCCCAAGACCTAGACGAATTTTGTGTGCACCATAACCCTAGGGAGGCGAATTCAGACGAACAAGCAACACAAGACACACCACAAACGAAGATCTTAGAGCTGTAAGAAGGTCCTGCATGTACTTAATTAATTAAGTAGTTTTGTTTTATTGTAATAGTAAGCTTTAATTCGTCAGGATTGATGGCCGGTAGTTTGTGAGTATGCAAAATCAAATGCCCACCTTAAAATTGCTTTCCCATCAATTAAAGTTTATATGTTTGATGTCTTTGGTGAATTTATATTAGTGCATTGATTACCTCTGTGTCTAGCTGAGCACTGCTTGGGCTGCCATACCCCTTCCTCGCCTATTTAATCCGATGTCTTTGGATAAGTAGGATATTCATAAGTAATCATTAAGGGTTTACTCGCCGATATGATGAAACCAACGAGTACGGTTTAATTATATACACTTCATATAAAGCTAGCAATAAAACAAGTGACAAGCTGCTTAATTATCATGACAGGTCTTCTTATTGTCTCTATTATCTATCTGTGTACGTGTATGCTATTCGCTGATTCATTCTCATTAGTATTTACTGTTTAATTAACAACCAAACTGTGCCAGTCTCTCAGGCTGAACCCCTTTCATTAGATTAGAATGTAAAACTAACTTAGATATTAAAATACTGATTAGGATAACTAGATAATACGTTCCACTCTTAGTGATCGACACTCTGCTTATCATTATATACAAACTGACCGGATACACTGCTCGTTAAGTGTGTGTGTTATTGATAAGTCGGCTAAATATAAATGTAAAACTTGAGTAGGCATTAAAACTACTAAACCGCAACGACACATCACGCGCATCACCTACGCATCAATATACTTAAGTATATTCTACCAAAACTCAGATTTGTCTTAATTCAATGATATTCCCATATCATTGATTGACAACGGACTATTTAGAATAATATAAGTTATTCATGAATTTAAACATGCAAATATAGGATACAATATTATAGGTGAAAATAAACATAACAAAATATTTTATTTCATTAGATAATAATGTTTACGTTATCCTTTATCCAAATACTAACCACAGATCTACATGAAACTACTAGCTAAACGAAGTCCAATACCATTGGCATGTTGAGTAAGCTTTTCCTTAGGTAAAGCCTTCGTAAAGGGATCAGCTAGATTGTCATCTGTGTGAACTTTGAGTAAATTGATTTCACCTATTTCGACTTGTTCTCGAACATAGTGATATCTTCTAGGAAAGTGTCTGGCGCCCCTCATGACTCCAGGTTCATTGGCGAATGTAATTGCGGCAGAATTGTCACAATACAAATTTATAGGCAAATTATTCGACGGCATAACTCCAAGCCCCGAAATGAATTTCCTTATCCAAACAGCTTCCATCGCAGCTTCTGATGCAGCAATATACTCAGCTTTTGTAGCAGACATCGCTATTGTACTCTGCTTCTTGCTCCTCCAGTCAACAGCTCCTCCATTAATAACAAAGACATATCCCGTCTGAGACTTTGTATCATCTTTATCACTTTGAAAGGACGCATCACAGTAACCTGTAACATCAAGTTCTGTTTATGAATTTCACCCATACACTAAAAACATATCTTTAGTAATCCTTAAATACTTAAGAATACTTTTGACAACATGCCATTGAAGTCCACCTAGATTCTGTTGATAATGACTGGTCAAATTTTGTGCAAACGACACATCTGGCCTTGTGCTTTTTACTGCATACATGATANGACGCATCACAGTAACCTGTAACATCAAGTTCTGTTTATGAATTTCACCCATACACTAAAAACATATCTTTAGTAATCCTTAAATACTTAAGAATACTTTTGACAACATGCCATTGAAGTCCACCTAGATTCTGTTGATAATGACTGGTCAAATTTTGTGCAAACGACACATCTGGCCTTGTGCTTTTTACTGCATACATGATAGATCCTACTGCCGAAGCATATGGAACTTTCTTCGTGTGTGCCACCTCTTCAGGTGTTGAAGCACATACTGCACTACTTAAGCCATGTTCTACTTGTATTGGCAAATATCCTTTCTTGGAATTTTGCATATTGAATCTCTTCAATATTTTATCAATATAAGCACTTTGGCTTAATCCAATCAACCGCTTCGATCTATCTCTGTAGATCTTGATTCCAAGGATGAATGCTGCTTCTCCTAAATCCTTCATAGAAAAACATTTACCAAGATAGGACTTAACCTCCTTTAACATTGGTATATGATTTCCCAAAATTAATATGTCATCAACATATAGGATAAGGAAAACAACATTACTCCCACTAGCTTTGCGATATACACATGGCTCATCGAGATTCTGAGTAAATCCTTACTTTTTGATTTCCGCATCAAATCTTTTATTCCATTGTCATGATGCTTGCTTCAATCCATAAATGGATCTTTGAAGTTTGCATACACGGTTTGGAAAATCTGGATTCACAAACCCTTCAGGCTGCGCCATATAGATGTCTTCATATAGGCGACCATTTAAGAAAGCGGCTTTGACATCCATTTGCCAAATCTCATAGTCATAGTACGCAGCTATAGCTATAAGAATCCTAATAGCTCTAATGTCAGCTACATGAGAAAAGGTCTCCTCGTAGTCAACACCATATGTTTGTGTAAAGCCTTTAGCTACCAAACGAGCTTTATAGGTGTGTACAATGCCATCCATGTCTGCCTTCTTCTTGTAGAGCCACTTACTTCCAACTACCTTGGCATTGGGAGGAAGGTCTACTTCTATCCAGACTTCGTTGTCTCTCATGGATTGCATTTCCCCATTCATAGCAACCTGCCATTTTTCCTTTCCAGGACTATTAATGGCAGCCCTATAACTAGTAGGTTCATTAAGATCCCCTAGTATAGTTTCCTCATGCTCTACGTTAAGACATAGTCGTTCAGGAGCTTTCACAGTTCTTGCAGATCTGCGAATGGGAACAACTTCAACTTCAGGTAGAGGACCTAGACTTTCAGGTTCCACAGGAAGTGTGCTAGTATTTTCATAAGGTGATTTATCTTCTTGATCATATTCAAGATCATAAACTCTCCCACTAAATTCTTGTGATATAAGATCTCTTTCTAAGAAATCTCCATACCTAGGCACAAAAACTTTATTTTCTGGTGGAAAGTAAAAGTAGTAACCCATAGTTTCCTTTGGGTATCCTACGAAGATACACTTAACAGATCTTTGTTGGATTTTATCTGGTGAGTCACGTTTAACAAACGCCTCACAACCCAAATCTTTATGTAAGAAAAGTTGGGAGCTTTTCCTGTCCATAATTCATATGGAGTCTTATCAACCTTCTTAGTTGGAACCATGTTCAATATGTAAACAGCAGTTTCAAGGGCATAATCCCAAAAGGATAAGGGAAGAGTTGTAAGATTAAATATTGATTGTATCATGTCTAGCAATGTACGATTTCTCCTTTCAGATACACCATCTTGTTGTGGAGTATAAGGAGATGTGAGTTGCTGGACAATACCACACTCAGTTAAATAATCTTTAAACTCTTGGCTTAAATATTCACCACCTCTATCGGATCGAAGAGCCTTAATCTTCTACCGAGTTGTAATTCTACTTCACTTTTAAAAACCTTCAACTTCTAAAAGACTTCATGTTTATGTTTAAGCAAATAAAAATAACCATAACGACTATAATCATCCATAAAGGTTAAGAAGTAGACAGCACCGTGTCTTGACACATGTCTAAGTGGAACGCACACATCAGAATATATTAATCCAAGTAGATCTGAAGCCCTTTCTAGTTGTTGTGAAAAAGGTTTCTTTGTCATCTTCCCAGATATACAAGATTCGCATTTATCAAATGATTCATCATTGATATTCTTTAAAAGCCCATCATGTTGCAGCTTTTCCATGCGAGTCTTACCTATATGAGCAAGTCGACAATGCTAAAGATAAGACGAATCAAAGTTAGATTTGATTCTCTTATTGCTAATGCTATACATAGAATTATTTCTATTGGACACATGATTTTCNCAAATGATTCATCATTGATATTCTTTAAAAGCCCATCATGTTGCAGCTTTTCCATGCGAGTCTTACCTATATGAGCAAGTCGACAATGCTAAAGATAAGACGAATCAAAGTTAGATTTGATTCTCTTATTGCTAATGCTATACATAGAATTATTTCTATTGGACACATGATTTTCCATGTCGATTTCAAACACACCATTTATTGGAATTGCATTAAAGTAAAAAACATTATTTAAAGAAACTGAAATTCTATTATTAGTAAATGTGTGAACAAAACCCATATCCAATAACAATGAAACAGAAATGACACCCCTAATAATAGAAGGTGCATAATGACAATTATTCAAAACTAGTATCAAACCCGAAGGTAAGACTAAATCGAATGTCCCTATGGCTTCAACTGCTGCACGTATGCCATTGCCCACGTACAAGTATCTTTCTCCATAGGCCAGCTTCCTTGCTCCTCTAAGCCCCTGTGATGTGTTACAAATATGAGTACCACATCCCGTATCATATACCCAGGCATTATGCTTACGAGGAAAAGAAAATAATTCAATCATAAAAATACCTGAAGTGCTCGCGACATTCCCAACATCCTTCTTATTCTTATTCTTGCCCAACTCCTCTTGAAACAATGGATAGTTCCTCTTCCAATGTCCTGGCGTGTTGCAGTGGTGACAAGCAGCCAAATCCTTCTTACGGATCTCCTTCTTCTTAGGAGGATTCTGCTTCTTAGGCAATTGTTGGTATTTTGCAACTTTCTTACCCTTTTCATTGCCTTTTCCCTTCTTGTTCGCTTGTTGCGGTTTATTGGGCTTAGTAATCCTACCACCTTGTATTGCTAATACCACAGGTGTAGGTGCCTTTTTAGCGAGTCATTTCTCAAAATCTATGAGCATTGCATGTAACTCACTAATTGTCTTCCCCGTACAATGCATATTATAGTTGCGCACAAACTCACTAAACAAATCCTGATTAAGGGATCGCATGATGAGGCCAACACATACACTTTGCAAATAACCACACCCGAGTTGCTCCAATTGGTCCAAATCGCTTTTCATCTCCAATACATGAGCACTCACAGGTTTACTAGAATCTTGCTTGCAACTGTGCAGAGATTCTATCAGATCATATAATTCTGCAGCAGGTGGTTTCTCAAACATTCATTTGAGTTCATTGATCATGTCCATGGGACCGAAGTGCTCAAACTGCTTTTGCAATTTGGTGTCCATCCCAGCTAACATGAGACAAGCCACATCATTGTGCTTCTCATACTTAACATTATACTCCTCATGCTGTGCATTTGTTGCAGTACTAGCAGGAGCTTCAGGAAGAGGCTTACTAATATAATCAAGTCTTTTGGCCATTCGCAGAAAAATTCTCAAGGAACGATGCCAATCATTGAAATTTGCAGCACCAGTCAACTTTTCTCGATAAATCATTTGCTTGAACGCAGAACTTATGTTGTTCATATTAGTGTTTTCAGGTAGAGCCATTTCTACAGAAAAAAGTTCAAAAGTTAGTACTTTCGATAATAAAACTTTTCAAGAAAATTAAATACCCATGGTAAATAAAATATAACCATTTAATTTTCACTGGAAACTAGGATCCAAACTAACATAGTTTCATCACATCAGTTGATCTGCTAATGATGAAAGTATTTAATAAGGTACGAGTCAAACCTTAATTTCCAATATACAAATTGCAATTCCTAGAACGATGGGATTTACATATTTGCCAACTTCAGTTGCAATGTAAGCATGTTTTATCCCCATCTTATGCCTTGAGTCCAAGTTCTCACTTTACTCAATTTAAGTCGTCTAATTAAAAAATATGTAAATTTCATAATTCCACTACCCCAGTTGATCTGCAAGTAATGAAAGTATGAATTTACCTCTCCATTGTTAATCTAGTCCAAGTTCTCACATGACCCAGATTTACAACTTCAAGTGTTCTTTAACTAGATGGCATTGATTTAATTTAAAGAGTAGTAGTTTTGATGTGTGTAATCAAAAATATGTACAAAGATGTCATGCATTCATCTTTGTATCATAGGTTTCATAAATCAAAAAACTTTTACATATTCATTTCTTTACATGAGCACAAATCAACAAAGTTTTAATTGAGGCATTGAGTAAATTACAACATTGCCTTAAGATGCTTCGTACTAACAATGGTAAATTCAATATGACGCACAGGCGAGCGCAGAAACCCGGTAGGAGCGAATCTGTTAAAAAACCTGTTTCCACTTATACCCACTTTATAGTTTGTCACTATTGAAACCATTTTAGTACCATCGCATCAATCAATTAAACTGTTTAAGATTTTTAAAGCTCAAAACAAGATTTCACCATTATTAAGTCCTGTTTATAATTTTATTATGAAATTACCCTTTTGCTTACTATCATGTCACAAACATATATAAACAAATACGCAATTAAATAAAATTAAACTTAAATAATGAACATGCTAAAAAATCAATTAACATGTATATATTATCTAATACTCCCATTGGGTTTCGAGCGATGTACCAATGGACCACATACACCATAAAAGGTAGCGTAAGTCCTACGATAATTAATATACAATAACACACATAATTGATTCATGTAAAACGATTTATGGGGTCTTCCCCAATTTTAGGTCTTCCATAATTACTTAATTAATTAAATTTTAGTAATTAAAAGTCTTGACAATTTTATTACTAAAACCCTAATTAATTAGTACCAATCGCATAATATAGCATGAAATCTCAATTAGCACGTAACAATTACTACAAACTCATCATAATCCATGACAAAACATGCATGTTTTCATCATGGATTCCCACATAGCACTTATTATAAACAATAATCAAGTCTAGGATCGCATATCAATTAATGAAATATAGCACATATTCATTAAAATTCACATAAAAAAATTACATGCAACCTAGGGTTTCTACAAGTTTTACAAAAACTAAAACCCTAATTATAAAAAAAAATGGGAATCGACCCATGTAAAAAAAATTATGTTTTACTTAATTTTTAAAACCCTAGAACACCATAAACATGTAATAATCAAAAAATATTCAATTTTATGTGTTTCGGTAATTAACTGCATCATATTAACGGCTCATGATGCCACTGTTGGAATTTGATAATCATAACAATTATATAATCAAGTATACATCATCAAAGCATGCAGCGGAAGTAGATCATAATACATATAACAATAATTAACCGAATATAAAAGGATATGAGTACCGTGGTGATTTCTAGCAAGAACAAGAAATCAAGAATCAAGAACAAGATAAACCCTAAATTAGGGTTTATGGAATTCGACTACTCCTTAGTCGAATAGGGAAAAGATCACTAACAAAAGTATGTTAGTCCTTCGTTCTTGTACACACGTATTACTAATGTTTCAATGAGAAAAGCTAGGTGCTTGAATCACAAACAAAACCAACACTTTATTTGAGCTATAGAAAATTGTATAGGAACCCTAAGAGGGTGTATAAGATCGACTAGAGCACAAGAGAAAGAGAAGGAGAGAAGTTAGGGTTGTTAGAGATTCAAGAGATGAAAAGAATGAATACAAGAGGCCTTGTATTTATACTAATCAAAACTTGGAGCTCAAGAAACAATCCCTCACCTCCATAGGAGGGGTTCGACCGATCCCTAGAACCCAAGGGGTTCTAGAACCTTCTTGGCTACTTTCCTTAAAATCATTTCCTTTTAATTCTCTTTTAATGACCGTTAAGTAGTAACGACCGTTAAGTGTCTATTTGTGAAAAATAATAATTATTCATAACTTAAATATAATAATTATTAATCATTGAAACTCATACGTAAAGTGTGCAATCCCGAAGTCTCGTGTTCGAATCCGGACATACCAAATAAATATATATACGTAAAACTAAGAGATTATTGACTCAAGATGTCACTTTTATTTGTTCATTGATAAATTGGATAAGAAGTATGTGTTGCTGATAATGGCCTTGGTTGCTGATAAAGTTTCCTTTGTGGTATAGAGTTTTTACTTTATAGCATGTACCATGCGTACATTGTTTGAACTAAGTATAGTGGTTTCAAATAATGGGTGTTGTCCGGAGCATGGAATTTGTCCATTGCCTTTTTTTTTATAACCAATGTGTTGGATATATATATATATATATANTGTTGTTGCCAGCGCTTTCCCGGGCCGAGCCAGAATTCTTTATTAGAAAGGGCAGGCAAAGCCCGAAGGCTGCTATCCCAATAGGCCAGCGGGCGGAACGAGGAGAGGGGAAGAAAAATGGAGAGAGAAAGAGCAGATGGATTCTATCCCCTATATCGAACACTCATTCCTATCTATTGATAGAAAGATCTTCGTAAAATAACGGACTTTTCCTTTTTTGTTTTTTTTAGAATTCCTCATATCCAAGGCAGCTTATCACAAGCGCCCCACCCCATACGACTTGTTGGGGGGCCGTTCGCCTTTTGAATCAAACAAAGTAAGTAGTAGGGGCTTCATAGCAACTTTCATTCTAAAGGAAAGCGAAGAACCCACTTTTAGTCAATAAGAGCCCTACTTCCCTCGAAAAACCTCATCACTTAAATTCAAGCGCAAACCCATTTCTTAGTCACCGGGCTGAGCGCACCTTTGGTACTTCAGTAGGGCGAGCTCTTTGATAGTGACTTCCTTCGGGGCGACGAAAGGCTACTTCAATCTAGAAAACAGCCGGAAACTCGAGAGGGTCGCCTTTGGGAGCGTTCGCCGGTAACCATCACGACAACATAAAAAGGAAGGAGTGAGGCTGACTGAATCCAATCCATAAACCCGGAAACGAAACTCAGTTCGTTCCCTTTCGTCAAGTAGGTAAAGTAGGCATACGAACCACTTTAGCTTTGCCTTAGACTCTATTGGAACAAAGCAAAGAAGGAGGCGGAATGGATAAAGGAAAGGGACAAGGGCGGTCTTGCTTGGCGCGAAGGCTGCTGGTTCGGGGGTAGAGTACAGTACTAAAGGTCCTCGGACTTCCAGGCGGTTTTTCTTTTGGGCAGCTGTTCACCGTTGGATCTCGCCAATACAGCCCCCTATAGTTTTCGTTACCGAGATATCTTTTTTTTGTTTTTTCATTGTTCCCAGGTATTTTTTGGGTAATCTGCTCCCATGCTGCAAACAGTCAAATCTGAACTTAACCTTGTCGCTCTTCTTTCTTTCCTCGCGAGCAGGAAGCACACCAGCAGCGTGCGTTGCGTGATTCTACTGTGTTTTTTTGCACTTGACTGGGTGGACAGTTGACCGGAAGAGAACTTAGATTCGCCCGGCCAGCAGGCGGGCGGCGTGCTTATCTTGTGTGACAACACTACAGAGCGAGTGGCTCTTCTAGGCGGGCAGCTGTGTGACAATACTACAGAGAAAGCGGCGCTTTCGTGTAACATGCTATGGTCTCAACGCCCTTACGAGGTAGTGATGAGTTTCACGCGCTCTAAGCCCGGCCCGCGCGCGGTTAGGAAGATTGGCCGCAATCTGAGCGGTACCACCCACCCTACCCTACCACCTATAGGCGGCCGTCCGTCCTACAGCCGCCCGAAAAGGAACTGCAGTGATCTTGAATAGGGATCCTACAGCGATAGATAGAATCCCCATAAAAATACCACTAGATCGAGCACCAGTGATTTCGTATCCGGTCAAAATCTTGGCTAATTGATCAAAGTGGGTAGCTCCAGTAGACCCATAGATCATGGAACAAATAGGGTGGGTAGGCCCAACCACCACACTACACGTATAGACGGCTAATTGATCAAAGTGGGTAGCTCTAGTAGACCCATGATTTGTTAGGAATACGATTTTTGTATAAGAAAGATTCGGTCACCCCAGATATGATTAAGCATTGTTTAGCTCATAGTATTTATAATAGTTAGTAAAATGTAGATTAGAAGTAGTTAGTATTCGCGAAAGAAGGACGGGTCTTTACCCACTGTATGCCTGATCCGCAGCCCAAGTGGCAAAAACTCATGTACATATAAAAGCCCTCTCCATCCTTGGAGAGGGTAAGCCTTTTCATAATCTATTTTTTTTTTGTTTTCTCTCAAGGCTTCATCCTCTTTCTCTCTCTAACTTTCTCTCTCTACACTTCTTTCTTTCTTCCTTGCTTGTAAACGAACCAAACCACAAGGAACAATATGTGTTTTGTGCTTATCTAGTATCCTACAATTGGTATCAGAGCCATGGTTACATCCTAGGGATTGTAGGACTTGTGGTGTATGGTTTGTTTTAGTTTCTATTAGTTTAGGGTGGTTTTGCCTAGTTTTGATCTTGTTCGTGGGGATTCTTGTGTTCTTTCTTGTACTTCTTGGATTAGAGGGGTTAGATTTATCTAGTTTATCAGTTGGTTTGGCTAGATCTCACATTTGTGAAGTGTACGAATGATTTTGGACAAGGTTCTTGGCAGCGGTTTTCTCCTCGGTAAACTATTCTTGTCAGCGGTTAGTTTGGGTTTTTAGCGGTTTGTGTTAGCGGTTAAGGACACTGTATCAGCGAACATTACGCGGTATTTTTTACTATTTCAGCGGTTTGTTATCAGCGGTTAGTTTTGTTTGTCTTTTTGTGTTCCAGCAGTTAGTCTCTCCAGCGGTTTCTTAAACAGCGGTTACTCTGTCCGCGGTTACTTTCGCCAGCGGTTAATAGACAGCGGTTACTTAACCAGCGGTTAAACTTGTTCAGCGGTTAACTTAACAGCGGTTACTCTGTCAGCGGTTAGTTTTGTCAGCGGTTACTTGTTAGCGGTTTAATTGTCAGCGGTTAATTATCTTAGCGGTTTTCCAAGTTGACTTTAGCAAAATCCCGGGAAAGAATCGATTTCTCGGTTTAAGTCACGTGTGTTGTAAAATCCCGTTTAAGACATAGTCATCATGACCACGGTTACATCAATTGATGATATTCAAGCTGCTGGGTCCGACACTCGACCTCCTATGCTCGACAGGACCGACTATGAGTCATGGTCACAAAGAATTCGTTTGTATTGTCAAGGCAAAGAAAATGGGGAGAACATTCTGAGATCAATTGATGAAGGGCCGTTTCAAATGGGTACTACCAGAGATGTTATCTCCACTGGTGATGATGGGACAGTCACCTTTGGAATTGACAGACCTCGTACTTACAATGATCTGAATGAAGTGGAAAAGAAACGATATGATGCCGACATTCGAGCTTCAATCATTGTGGTACAAGGGCTACCAAAGGACATCTACAAACTGATTAACTTCAACACTGAGGCCAAAGCCGTTTGGGACAATGTCAAAATGTTGCTAGCTGGGTCAGAACTAACAAAGGAAGATCGTGAGTCTCAATTGTATGATGAATTCGAGCACTTTAAGATGAACCCCGGTGAAAGCATCAATGACTACTATGTCAGATTCCACAAGCTTGTGAATGACATGAGAATGATCAGAATGACAATGCCCAACATCCAACTCAACTCAAAGTTTGTCAATAACATGTCACCAGAATGGGATCGGTTTGTCACAGCTGTGAAGTTAAACAAAGGACTCAGAAACACCAACTATGAACAACTCTATGCTTATCTGCTACAACATGAGAAACATGCCATGTATGATCGTCAGCTAAGAGAGAAATTTCATCCCTCAAATGATCCTCTTGCTCTAATCTCCAGTGCTCAGGGACTTAACCAATTCTCGACTGACTCAATCAATCATGCAACCACTGTTCAAGCAACACAGAATCAGTCCTCTCTTGGTCAAACCTCCATGCAATCAGCAAGTGTCAAGACTAATCCACAAGAATCTGGGAATTCTTACATGGACAAGATGGACAAGAGAATTGATAATCTCTCCAACCAAGTCTCACTACTGGTTCAACACTTCAGAAGCACTCTACCTCAAACCAACAATCAACTCAGAACCTCATCGAATCCACGTAATCTTGCTGTTGTGGAAGATGGGCGAGTTGTGATTCAAGGAAGACAGAATGTCCGGGGAAATGTTCAGAATAGGATGGGTAATGCCAATCAAGGACAAGGAAGACAAATCAAGTGCTACAACTGTGGTGGGCTAGGTCATATTGCAAGAAACTGCACTGAACCAAAACGTCCTCAGAACTCCGACTACTTCAAAGATAAGATGCTGTTGATGCAGGCACAAGAAAATGGAGTCCTATTGGATGAGGAACAACTGCTATTTCTTGCGGGTGATGAAGGGAATTCCTTTGATGCTGATGTGGATGATCAACCAGTCCAGGATCTTGCTCTGAATGACCCAAACATCTTCCAGGCTGAAGATTGTGATGCCTTTGATTCTGATGTTGATGATGAACCTACTGCACAAACCATATTCATGGCCAAGCTTACATCTGCAGTCACATCGCCACACCAATCGGGAACTTCCAAATCATCCATCATTTCTGAGGTACTCAAATTATATGACACATATGAAACAAGTGCTATTCCAACGATGCTCGATGAGGTACATCAAACTAGTATTGTCACTCCAGATGATGTTGATTTGAAAAACAATAATGTTTTCTCAAAACAACAACATATGGATAACAATAAAGAATCTGATGAACCTAGTAGAGCATCTGTCGATACACATGTTGATAATGTGATGCACAACCAAAGGACTCATAACGAAGTAAATCACACCGACAGTATTGATTCAGATCCTGCTGATATGGGTAATAGCAATGTTGTCCCATATGAGCAATATTTGAAACAAAATGTCGAGACTGCTTTACCAAGTGATGACTCTTCCGTTGTTAATGATACTTGTGAATATGATGAATATACTGCTGTTATACCTGATGATACCTTGACCACTAGGATTAATATTCTTAAAGATCAGGTGAATATGTATCAACAACGTGCAAAATTTGAGTTAACCAAACGTGAACAGAAAATGGATTGGCAAATGTGTGCATATATTACCGAAAGGAATTTAAAGGAAGAAAAGTTAAGAATGGAAATAAAATCTTTGCAAAATCAAATCGATCTTATTGTTAAACAAAAACAGGAGATTCAAAATAGTGTCACCACACTAAAGTTAGATTTTCAAACTAAAGAAGCCAAACTCTTAAACAATTTTTCCAACTTAAAGGCCTTAAAGAACAAACTTGAAGACAAATTGTACACACAAGGCCAAACCATTCAAACTGCTCAAATGATACAAAAGCACATTAAGCTTCGAGATGAACATAGTAATAAGGATAAGGGAGTGCCTAAAACTAATTTCCTTAGGAGCGTTAGTGCCTCTCAACCTGCCTTATATGATTTTAATGTGATGATTAAGCCCAATCATGCCCCACCTGTTGTGAATGATACAGAAGAGATTGATGAAATTGAATCTGATAATAGGAAAAGACTAGAGGTGAAAATGAAGGACCCCACGAGCATTGAAAAGTGTGTCAATATCAAGCCCCATAACTACTATGAACAGAACCGTTTGACCGTCTTTGTTCCCCAAACTAGATTAACCCCAGAACAGATTTTTTAGGCTTTAGACATTGAAAAAATGAAAGCTGAACAACTTAAGGCTACCACTCCCCTTAAGTTTGCTACCCCAACGGTGTATCCTCCCAATACACCAATGAACTTAGTTCAGATAGCTCTGCCCACTCAATGTAAAACTCTTATTAGCATGTATGTTCTGTATCAAATGTTTGCTGACTTTGACAAAACATGTAAAAAGAGAATCACTCCAACGGGAATTACTGAGGGGGAAAGGGGTTTTGAAGTTACAAAAGACTGTTATCTCACAGAAGTCATTCCATTTTTTAAACAAATCAAAGAACATTTTGAATGCATGGAAACTTCTCTTAAATCAGAGATTAATGAAATGAAAGAGGTGTTTAAAAACCTAGAACTTGAAGGAAAACAAACTGTAATAGATCTTCAACATAGTGAAATTGCGAGGAAGAATGCTCTCACCATAAATGATAATTTAATTGCTATGTGCATTGCTCAAGATGTGTTTTATACTGCTACTGATTCATCTTTAACTGCTTCCCAATTTCATGAAATGTCTGTTACGTTAAATGTTTTCCACAATCGTGTTGTTGAGCTCGAGGGGGAGAATTTAAAATTGCGCGAAAAAATTCAAAAAGATGATCATGATAACATGGTCAAACATTTTTCAAAACTAGAGGTTGATAATCTTAACTTGCAATTAAGATACCAACATCTAGAAGAAAGAATTAGAAACTCAAACGCCAAGACATCTTCGGATGCTCCTGAGTTTGATGCATATTTTGAATTAGCCAAACGGGATGAAAAAATTCAAGCTCACACTAACACGATTCGGAAACTAAAGATTCAAATTGCACAATTAAAGACGGATAAATGTGATGTGATTGATACCCAGAAACCTCCGTGTTTAGATTCTCAAAACCTTCAACTTCAAAATGTCATTAATAACATTAAATATGAAAATGATTGTTTTCAAGCTGAAAACTCTAAAATCAAACAACATTACAAAGAGTTACATGAGTCGATTAAGATCAAACGTGTTGAAACGAATGAGAAAATAACTTCTTTGTTAAAAGAAATTGAGGATCTAAAGACTCAGGTGAAAGGGAAAATGTCTGTCACTGCGTGTAATTGCAATCTCACCAAGATCGCTAAATCGAACAGATCTGATGTTGATGCCATTAATATTCCTCTTCCCCTTACGAATAATGCGCTTGTCCATAGTGAGTATCTTAGGTATCTTAAGGATTGCCTAGATATCCTTTGTGAGACCATTGAAGAGGTTAAAATGGTGAGACCTGCGGACATTGCCATCCGTGATGTTTATTATCTCACCAACAGATCATATGAGCTCTTAGATTATGCCATTGGGACGTGTCCCAAAACTGTTTGCATGCGTGATAAGGCTGATGAGTTTTCCTCTAAGGTTAAGAACAAGCATGTTACCTTTAATGTGCCCTTGACATCTTCAGAACATAAAACATCACACACCAGCTTTCAAACAGACGTATCTCGTTCTAATGTTCCTATCATTAATTCTACAGGAGTAAAAGGTGTCACTAATGCTAGCAGGTCTAAGCCTAGTTGCAATACAAGGAATGATAGGACTTCGCTAGCTAAGAGTGCTCAAGGAAAGAAAGTAGAAGACCACATTAGGAACAATAAGACTGATCTGAATGTTATGAATCGTGTTGATTCTAGTATTAGCTCTAGGCGTACTGTAATTAATTCGAATTCTAAGACCATTTGTGAGATCTGTAATAACTCTTTAAATTCTGGTAATCATGATGTGTGTGTTAAGACAAGTTTGAATGCTTATAAATTACCTTCTGTTTGTCATGCTGTGTATTATAATCGCGTAAAACATGTTTGGAAAGCGACAGGAAGGAAGTTTTCTACTGTTGGCTATCATTGGAGACCCACTGGAAGAAAATTATCAATAGGAAGTCATCGCCCCTTTGCTAAACGGCCTAATCCTAGGTTCTGCAATATTAGGATTTGGAAGGAAACAGGCAGGACCTTTCCTATAGGAACCCAATGCGTTAACCATAAGTCTAGTTCCCCCGAATGTTATAATAGGACTAAGGGTGCTAGAGTAACTTCCTCTTCTGTTGCAACTAACAATGCTTGCACTAACCAATCGGATCCCACTTATGGTTGGGGATCCACGTTTGTCAGTTATCCATATTTGTCTGGTTTCAAATGCAGGTCGTACAAATCGCCCTGTGGTATTTGGACTCAGGCTGCTCAAAACATATGACTGGAGATCGCTCGCGGCTCAGAAATTTCGTGAAAAAGTTTATCGGGACTGTTAGATTCGGGAATGATCATTTTGGTGCTATAATGGGTTATGGAGATTATGTGGTTGGCGACAGCGTAATTTCAAGAGTATATTATGTAGAAGGGCTTGGGCACAATTTGTTCTCTGTTGGTCAATTTTGTGATTCAGATCTTGAAGTAGTCTTCAGAAAACACACATGTTATGTTAGAAGATTGGACGGTGTGGATCTTCTGAAAGGCAGACGTGGCTCAAACCTCTACACTATATCCATTGAAGATATGATGAAGTCATCACCAATCTGTCTACTATCTAAGGCTTCCAAGAACAAGTCATGGTTGTGGCATCGTCGTTTGAACCATTTGAACTTCGGTACCATCAATGAACTCACATGTAAAGACCTTGTTCGAGGATTTCCCAGGCTAAAGTATGAAAAGGATCATCTATGTTCCGCTTGTCAGGTAAAAGCAAGAAGCATACTCATAAACCCAAAACTATCAACACCATTATGGAAGTTCTTCATACCCTTCACATGGACCTTTGTGGTCCAATGAGAGTGCAAAGCATATTTGAAAAGAGATATGTGTTAGTGATCGTTGATGACTACTCTCGGTTTACATGGGTTAAATTCCTCAGATCCAAGGACGAAACACCTGAAATCATCATCAAACTAATCAAGCAGCTGCAAGTTGGACTCAATAAAACTGTCAGATTCGTCCGCATAGACAATGGAACTGAGTTTGTCAATCAGCAACTTACTCAGTTTTATGAAGATCTGGGAATTAGTCATCAAAGGAGTATACCTCGAACACCTCAGCAGGACGGAGTCGTTGAAAGACGACACCGTACACTTGTAGAGGCCGCACGAACTATGCTAATTTTCTCTAAAGCTCCTATGTTCCTCTGGGGAGAGGCAATTGCAACTGCTTGCTACACTCAAAACCGATCACTGATACATCCTCTTCACTGCAAAACCCCTTATGAGCTGGTGCATGAAAGAAAACCCGATCTCTCCTTCCTTCGAGTCTTTGGTGCTTTATGTTACCCAACCAACGATAACGAAGATCTGGGAAAACTCAAGGCAAAAGCTGATATTGGAATATTTGTTGGCTACGCACCAAACAAGAAAGGTTATCGAATCTACAAAAAAAGAACCCGACAAATCATGGAAACTATCCATGTCACGTTTGATGAGCTGACCGAGCAAACGGTTCCTGAATACTTCAGTTCAGGACCCGCATCTAATCTTTGGACCCCTGGACCAATTAGTTCAGGACTTGTACACTCCTCCACCACTGATGCTCCTTCTGTGCCACCTACTGGTGAGGATCTGAAGAAATTGTTTGATCCAATGTTTGATGAGTATTTTGAGCCTCAACAGAAAATTGATCCAAAACAACAAGTCATAGGTCCTGATGCTGCTGCTAATGATGTACCTCAACCTACAAACGGGCCTTCCATCTCCATCTCTCTTAGTCAGAATGCTCCATCATCTAGTCATACCAATCACATAGATCAATCTTCTTCAATTCCTCAAGACGAAGCATCTGATAACTCATTTGAAGTGAATCCCTTTGCTCAACCACCTGATGAACCTTTTGTCAACATATTTGCCCCTGAACCATCTACTGTGGCAACCTCTTCAGATAATTATAACACTGCTACATCAGTTCCCAGTCATCAACTTCATGAGCATATCAGAAAATGGACAAACGATCACCCAATTGACAACATCATTGGTAATCCATCTCGGCCAGTATCTACACGTAGACAACTTGCCACAGATGCCTTGTGGTGCTTCGTCAGCTCCATACTCTCTAAAGTCGAACCAAAAGATTATAAGGATGCGTTGACTAAAACATCCTGGTTCACTGCAATGCAGGATGAAATTCATGAATTCGACCGACTTGATGTTTGGGAATTAGTGCCCCCTCCTGACTGTGCTATGATTATCGCCCTCAAATGGATCTTCAAAGTAAAACTTGACGAATACGGTGAAGTTCTGAAGAACAAAGCTCGACTAGTGGCCAAAGGATACAGACAAGAAGAAGGCATTGACTTTGAAGAATCATTCGCACCAGTTGCCAGAATTGAGGCCATCAGAATCTTCCTTGCCAATGCAGCTAGTCAAAACATGATTGTCTACCAAATGGATGTGAAGACTGCATTTCTTAATGGTCAATTAAAGGAAGTAGTATATGTAAGCCAACCAGAAGGGTTTGTTGATCCTGAACGCCCAAATCATGTCTATCGCTTGAATAAGGCACTTTATGGACTTAAACAAGCACCCAGAGCATGGTATGATACTCTGTCCAAATTCCTTCTAGCCAACCAATTCACCAAGGGTGTGGTCGATCCTACATTGTTCACTAGACAGCTGGGAAAGCATCGTCTCCACGTTCAGATTTATGTGGATGACATTATCTTTGCCTCTGCAGATCCATTAGAATGTGATAGGTTTGCACAAGAGATGAGCTCAGAATTCCAAATGTCCATGATGGGGCAAATGTCTTTCTTCTTGGGGCTACAGATCTCTCAAAATCCTCACCGTATCTTCATCAATCAATCCAAGTATGCAAGCGAAATCCTTAAGAAATTTGGATTTGAATCAAGTGACTCTGTTGACACCCCAATGGTTGAAAGGACGAAATTGGATGAGGATAATGAAGGGGCACCCGTCTACCAAACCAAATACCGAAGCATGATCGGATCATTAATGTATCTCACAGCTAGCAGACCAGATCTATTATTTGCTGTTTGCATGTGTGCTCGTTATCAATCCAAACCCACTAAGAAGCACTTAGAAGCAGTCAAAAGAGTCTTCAGGTACCTTCAAGGAACAATTCACATGGGCCTTTGGTATCCCAAAGACACTGCAATGGCTCTCACTGCTTACTCTGATGCTGATCATGCGGGATGTCAAGATTCTCGTCGAAGTACTTCGGGCGGTGCTCAATTTCTAGGAGATAAGCTTGTTAGCTGGTCATCAAAGAAGCAAATGAGTACATCGATCTCCTCTACAGAAGCTGAATACATTGCTATGTCATCTTGTTGTGCTCAAATCCTTTGGATGAGGTCTCAACTATCAGACTATGGGTTCAAATACAATAAAGTTCCAATGTACTGTGATAACAAAAGCGCCATTGCTCTTTGCTGTAACAACGTCCAGCACTCAAGATCAAAGCACATCGATATTCGACATCATTTCATCAGAGAACAAGTGGAAAAGGGAATCATGGAACTTTACTTTGTGAGGACGGAATTTCAGCTGGCTGATATCTTCACTAAGGCACTTCCTAAAGAACGGTTTCAATTCATTCTTCCGCGCCTTGGAATGAAGAGTATCACCCCTGAGTCACTCAAAAGTCTTCAGGAGGACAATGAGGAGTAATGGATTCGCATCACATATCCTTGTACATATCCTTTGTTAGAAAAGAAAATTACAAAAATATAAAACCAATAAAAAAAAAAAAAAAAAAAAAAAAAAAAAAAAAAAACCATAAAAATCTGAAAAATACAAAATACCAAAAATAGTTTGCCTAAATGATGGTTTGCTATTACTTCAGATAGCAACTCGGTTTTCAAAATATGTGAAAAACTCGTCACCATGTTTTTCACTGTGTGCGGATAATCTGAAAAGTTGTACGTTTCAGTGCAACCTTTCTAGTAAAAGAAGAGAAGTCTTCTTTCATCCCAAAATCTCTTTCTTCTAAAATTCTTCAAAAGAGATTTTGTGTTTTACAAGGTAGCTATAGGACTTAAATTTTCTCAAATACCTTGCCGCTCAACTTAATGACTATTAAACGTTAAAATTGAAAACGGGTCATTAATTGAGGGGGAGCGTATTTGCTCAAAATTTCTGCACCTTTAAAAACTTTGTGCACCAGCAGCAGTGAAATTCAAAAAGTGTCTCAAAATCAGTAAATGTTTAAACTTTTATCACATTTATCTCCAAAGTTTTTTCGAAAATCATTTAAATCAATTGGGATCACAAAATCTCAAAAGATTTGAAATTTTATGATCGGGGGAGAGAATGTGATTTAAATATGAAAACTGATTTAAATGTGATGTTTTTGGACTTAAATAGATGTTTTGGACTTAAAAGGTTCGCCCTCCCGTATGTGCTAAAATTTTAAAGATTTTGAATTTTAATCAAAGCACATATTGAGGGGGAGCAAGTGATTAAAAAATGATGATTAAATGATCTCAAATGAAAGCTTACCCGTATGTGCCAAAGTTTTAAAACTTTCAAACTGAATCAATCAACGTGCACATATTGAGGGGGAGCAAGTGGCTAAGAGTCTTTCACGTGTTTTTACAATAATAAGTAGAAACCGTGAATCGATTATGACTCATGAATTGACGAAACATGAAACATCGTGAATCGAAAAGACTAGTCCTGGCAGGGTAATAATTTCAAGCTGGTCTAACCAGTGATGTAAACGTGTCTCGAAGAGGACTGGTCTAAGTAGAAAGTACCGTTTCGAGAAACTCTTCTTAGACGTATACTTTGACGGGTCTAACTTCCTTTTTAAGGAATGTTAACAACTTCAAGTTAGTTATTAGGGCTAGTTATCACCTAAAAGCTGATAATGGATCCCTTTAACTAAGCAACGTAAACGTGTCCCTAGGGTATATGTCTATTAAGAGTAGATCAATTCAAATAAGTGCAACTCACCCCGACATGTGCAAATTTCTTTCTTAAACCTATGAGCACATGTTAAGGGGGAGCATTTGAAAAATGATAAAACTCTCATAGTGTTAACAAAATGTGTTTCTTAATCATAAACACTTTGAGAGAATTTTCAATGATTTGGTTATATGGCGATTGTGGAAAGATACCAAAAGACCGACCACTTTACTTTAATACATGGAGTTATAAGGATGGTAAGGTTAGGTATATGTTCCCATGATCCACCAGAACCGGAGGGATCTTCCCAGGGACAATCCAATAGATAGATTAGAAGTCCTTAGGAATGATTGAAAAAAAAATGAGAAAAGTGAGAAAGGGAAGAGTGCCGATTGAGACTGAGCTAGGACTGGAACAAACCCAACAAGGCTCTAGTGATGAAGTCTCGGTAAGCACTGAAGGGGTTGAAGAATTAAGAAGAAATGAAATGAGAAAGGGTGAAAAGAAATAGCCCTCCAATTATTCAACCTTAGGGCAGAAACCAGGTTCAATTCATATGCTACTGATTGTTACTTAGGTAACATCGGTATTGAAGAAAAGACGTCATGGACCCAGTGACGCACTGCACTAAACCTTCCAACCACTCAAGTTCTCTTAAAAGAGCTTGTTTCATTCTCACGGGGAACCGGCGTAATCTATCGACTTGTCTCTTAGAGCTAGTTGATATTGAAACAGGAGACCCCTCCCTAGTCTCCGAATAGGATAACCAAATGTGCACTTATCGAGTCTAGAGCCAAGAGATGCATCAAAAGATCTCATAGGAATACTTGATACTTCTACACTGGTTGTTCAACATTAAGGACACCAGCTGTAATATTTTAAGTTGATGAGTGTGCAAATACTCATCATTTTTATCACATTTAGACTGCCAAAACATCTGAAAACACACAGAAATACCCTTAAATATATAAAATATCACAAAAACATGTTTTTATGTGTTTCAGATACAAAAGGATTGAAAACTGATGAAAAA
>LBNU01030918.1:197972-202582 GCA_014162995.1 Artemisia annua | reverse complement strand
ATGTAAAAAAATGAGTTCTATATTTCGCTTCTTTTTGATTTCTCCTCTGGTTGAAAAAGAATGTTAATACTTCATACACATATACATATTCGAAGGTTAAGGTTGAAACATTCAATAGAGTAGGTGAAGGATGCCAATAAACAAGATTCAGTTCAGATACTGTAAAATAAAAAAATCCGATTTCTTTTCAGTTATTTGTATTTTCCTTTATATTCCATTTTTCATTTCCTCCTACATTACATAACTTTCTAGATTCCCCCTAAGTGATGTGTGCAGTCCAAAGTTGATGCTGCAGAATTCGTTTGGTTCCTCCTATCGACTTGGCTCATCCAAAAGAAGTATTTTCAAAATTTTAGAATCCCAATGAATCACTAATTTTGTTGTATTTTTTTTAGTCTATACATAATAAAAATACAAACCATAATACAAACGAGACTTCAATTACTCTGTTTAATCTATATCTATAATCTAGAATAGAACCTTGAATCTATAGAATTGTAGAAGTGAAGATTGGTTTTTTATCATTCAATGAGCATCTTGTATTTCATAAAAATTGGGAGCAATATAATCCTTACGTAAAGGCCATCCTATCCAACTTTCAGGCATTAAGATACGTTTCAAACGTGGATGATTATCATAGTAGATTCCCAACATATCATAAGATTCCCGTTCTTGAAAATCCACGCTTTTCCAAACCCAGAAAACAGACGGAATTCTAGGATCCCTCCTCGGGGCAAATACTTTTATGCAGACCTCTTCTGGTTGATCCACACCATACTCTATTCTAGTAAGATGATACACACTAGCTAATAGTCCGCCGGGTGCTACATCATAGGCACATTGGGAGCGGAGATAATTGTAACCATATACATATAAAATGACAGCAATGGAATGCCAATCCCCGGGTTTTATTTGTAAAGTCTCTATTCCTTGGTAATCAAAGCCCAAAGATCTATGAATTAGCCCATGCTTAACTAGCCAAGCAGACAAATTACCCTGCATCTTTTTTCTCTCTCCCGCATTTTTTTGTATAAGTATTTCAGATTTACGATGAAATTTCTGAAGATTGAGCCGCGACTTTTTATTCTGTGCAAAGGATCCTGTTTAATTTACTAATTCGTGGGAAGATACTGAACTTTTGTATTTGAAAAATGTTTCAGGAGGAATTTCTGAGGTAGATGGCGGTTGATAAAGGAATCCTTGATCATAATTTCCAGTATGAATACTATGCCCAACCTTAAACTTGTGATTGGTAGTAAAACACCGATTCTCTCGCTGAGACAGAATTCTATCTGGATAGATTTCTCGAGATATTTTTGTTGTGTAGAAGTTCATTCGTGGTAAACCACGTAAGGAAGGGCTCGCCGGTACCTTACAATTATTTGAAAGAGATTAACGTCGCCAGGGAGTACCTGTCACGAACGATTCGTTGGTCGGGTATAGGCGAAGACGGCTTGATAACGTCACTTCTCGGCGAATTCTATTTGTTCTTCGCCGCTTTGGGTTGTGGGGCTTACTTCCTAGCCCCAGTGGGAGTAGTGACTAGCATTATAGGTCGTTGGGCGGCCGGAAGGTTGCTCGATGGGATATTAAGAATAAGCAGCAGCCTCAGATGAGGAGATGGCCAAAGAGAGAGACCCAACCTGGTGAGTATGGATGAAGTAAGAAAAAGTACATAAGGAATGAGAAAGAAAAACTTGGTTACGGGAACCGAATCCCTCCGGTCGACAGTATAGCCTCCCATCTATAAAAAAGAGGGGATCGCACTTTCAGTGCTTGTAGTGCTTTATCGCACTTGTTGTGCTTGATGTGCTTTCCCTTGCTTATAGAAGTTACACATTAACATCTCATAATAAACAACTTTCAGAATTCCTTATGTGATCAATGAACCTATCGACTAGGTAGCTCTAACAAAATGCCATTCGGCGTCTTCTGAGCTGCAAGTCAAGATAGACAAGATGGCATTGATTGAGCATGGCATCATGAGTCCCACAGCGATGGAATGGGGAGGCTGGCAGCTTCCTGTTGGTTTGTTCATTAATCTAGGGAGTGGTGACCCCTGGTTAACACGCCATACTGAATGACGTGGCTCCATACCCTGGATGAGGTATGGGGGCGGAAGACAAACTTTAAGACAGATTTAAGACAGAACATCAAAGACATTAAATCCCGTCTAAAGAGCATCTTCCGCTTCCTTACCTACAGGGGAGGTGAACAGAGTGAGGGCGGCCCTCGTAGAACGAGCTTGCTTTTCGGCATGTCTGGTTTTGTGTTCAGCAGTTGGCTTTTAGGGCAGGGCTTGCTATATAATAATTATAGAACGTTTTTAAAATTCTAGCAAGTTGTTGCTGCTATATATAATAGTTGTTAATGCTTTTTTTGCTGCTGTTTTTGCTAAAGCAGTTGTAGCTAAAGTAGTTGTTTAAAAAGCAGTTGTAGCTCAAGCTGCTGTTGGAATGAAAGAGTCTAAAAGCGTATTTTTGTTTAAGAAAAAAGAGAGTTTATATAGTTTAAATAGCGGTATACTTGGGACCCCTATTTTATAAGCTTATAGGCATCTCTAGAAACCATACAATTAATAAGCTATAGTGAGCAAGGCACTAAAACAAGACAATAAAACATATTCTGACAAGATGTGACCCAATCAAACACTTAATGTTATACTATACTATACTCATAGGGAGATCGGCTGTTCCTCACTCTAGCAGGCTATGACATGAAATGTGTAACTACTGAAAAGTAAGAGATAAGGGCTGAGGCAATCGGAAAGGCTTTTTTTTTGGGAAGGAGCCTTCCTCTCGACAAAACAGAAAGTCTCATTTACTTACGCAATCTCAAATCTCTCTCGCTTCTTCAGCTTGTCCCTGTTCGTCTATTCGGGACGGGGCGACACCAGATCAGAGCTAAGTGAGAGACGAGAAATGCGATTGCTTTATAACTGCTCAATTTATAAGTCTTGCCTAAGTCCTAGACTTGAATGAAGCAGCCTGGCTGATGCCTAAGATGTCCCTCCCGGTACCTGCTTGAGTTAGCGTAAGTGGCTCGTAAGACCAAGGAGTTAGCCACCTTCCGGGTGAGAGGAAAACTAGACCTGGCTAAATGGCGTTGGGAGAAAGAAAGGGATAGAGCTCTGAAATAGTTAACTCAGAGCTGGGGTGGGAACCCAATCGATGTGTCACAAAGAACGGGTGAAGTCTCGGGATCCGCTCTAGTCGAGTCTCCATCTAAACTAAAATTTTAGTATATATGTATATGCGGTGCCAATCCAAGGTCCTGCGTATTCAGGACCAATACATTGTTGTATACCTGCAGATATTTCTCTTTCTAACCAAACGGCCTGTACAATGCGCTAGTCGCATCTTCTATAAGGCTGGCATCTAATATAAAGAAAGCAGTCCTTGTGGACTCTGTCTCATCTTTTTTTATTAACTATATTCATGTTTCATGAAAAAAAATGAAGCAATCCCCGGAGAAGAAGCAATGACGGTATCTGGGGAATAAGCATCGGCTAACTCTATGCCAGCAGCCGCGGTAATACAGAGGATGCAAGCGTTATCCGGTGGCAGACCGCGGATCAAAAGAGAAGCATACCCGCGAACCAACAGGCAAGTCGAGAGGCTTTGTTTGATTAAATGTACTGTTGGCAGAGGCCATTCAAGATATTCTGAGGCAGAGCAGTAGCACTGGAACTTTGGCGGCTTACTTGCTTCCCTTTCCGATAGCAGCGCCTCAAAGGGAGAACCTGCTCGCTCAGGAGTGTTTTAAATTTAAAAGATTTCTATAAGTGCTTTTCCTATTCCTTCTATGTCGTAGGGTTAAAACCAAAAAACTCTATCAGCCTCTCGATGTGTCCTTTTGCTAACATAGGTACCAACCTTGGCGAGGAGAAAGTCAGTAAGAATAGGACCGGAAACTGTGCGTTCCTTCTTTATCTAAGCAACTAATAGGCTTGGGTGGCTAGGGCACATGCTATCGAGGTTACACGCCTGGTCCCGAAACCACATCTGGCCTCACTTCGCTCGCCTCCCTTCCGGTCGCCTCAGCTTCTGAATCCAATCTTGAACAGAATACAGGCCGCCATAAAAAACGTATAGAGCGTAGTGACGTTCGAGAAATATGATCTCACACAGAAAACATAATAAAGGGCGGCTTTGCCTTCTCGCTTTTGTTCAATTATAAATAAATAACCACTTTAATGGAGATTTATAGCACCATTCAAGTAAATACAGATTAAGATCATTAAATCCTAGTCTTTTAAGAATCTTGCTTGCCTTCTGTCCGCTCACTCTAGGCTCCACCACGATAAAACAGTAGACTTTTCCACCATTTTTGCTTGTGCTAGTATCCCCAGAAATTCTTGGATTTCTCGTAATTGGGTACTCTTTATTCTTTTGGTTCCATACGTACTGGAGTTCTAACATTTGAATTTCTCTTACATTCTACGTTCCCGAAACGGATCATAAATTGGAGTCAATTTTTGGATGAAAGTAAAAATTTCGACCGAAAAAAAATGAATTAATTAAATTAAAGTTGTTTTTTTGGCATAATTATCGATTAGAAGATTTAGCTTGTATGAATCGCTATTGGTTTGTTCACTAGAAAGGAGGACA
>LBNU01030918.1:182972-195472 GCA_014162995.1 Artemisia annua | reverse complement strand
TAAATTTTTCCGGCTTTTTTCGAGCTTCAAAAACTCAATTTTATCCGGAACATAAAGTAACAAGACCAGAACCCCGTGTGGACTATGAACCAACAAAAAAAAGAGCGTCAGCTCCAAAAAAAGGATTGTTTGCATTACTAAAATGTACATATTTTTTACTCTGAGATATATTCCAACATTTCCAGAAGAAACCATTAAGCTTTAGTTGAAAGATGCACCCAGACACATCGCACTTCCGCTCGGGTCGAGGCTGCCACTCAGCCCTAAGACGGATCAAAGAAGAGTGGGGAACCTCTCGCTGGTTTTATTCCTCGCCATAACTGGACAATTCTCTTCTTGGGGCATAGAGAGTCAGCTAAATGCACAGGTAGGCCCTTTTGACAACCTGTGTCAGTTTCGGGTACAGGTACCCTTTTGTTGAAGGCCTTTGAGCTTTTTCCTGGGAGTATGGCATTGGTTACTTCAGCGACTGGTACTCGAACATTGGTTAGTTGCGGGCTCCAAGATCATAAACACAACGTTAGCAGGTGCATTGGCTAGACTGCAATACATATTAGCTTCACTTCTGGTAGCTAAGTAGGAGTAATAAAACAAGGTTAATTTTAAATCTCATTAATTGCTTAAAAGTTAGGGCGGGCGTTTGTTTAAGCTTATTTTGAGTTATAATAAACTTATATAAGTGAAAATAAAAATCAAATAAACATATAAGCTTAAAGAAACACCTCCTTATAAGAGTATATATATAGCAAAAGATTTACCACAAGTTGGTGCTGATAAAGCTATTACAGTTTACGGAGTGTAGTAAAGCACATGGGAGTACGGGTCCAAGGTTAATCCAGCTGCTTGATCTTCACCAAAAAAATTAATGATAAGCCAAGAGTAATTCAAAAAATAAAAAATAAAAATAATTATACGATATTCTTCTTCGCGTATGATCTTGACATCATAAAACGACGACGAGGAGGGTTGCACCATGTAAAGTCTCCGTTGTGAGTCTGGGCACACCAGGGGCATTGGTGGTAACCGTATTATTCGTTTTTCCTTCGGTGCTTCCATAAAAAAAGAAGGGGTGGGTTATAAAGACTTTCTCTATTTGGTTAGATTAACCCTCTCTAATATTACTAGGGAGTACTTTTTTTATTTTATTTATTTATTTTTATTTTTTGCCTTTTGTCCTTTTTGTCGTGTAGTTGTCTTTTTTCTTTTTTTTTTAAAATAATGTTTGTATAATTATTTTGTATAATGTTTACATTGTATAATGTTTTGTATAATTATTTTGTTTGTATAATAGCACGTTAAATATTACCACATTAAATAACTACAACAACAACTGTTATTATTAAATTAAACAACAACGTCAACACATTATTTTAAAACAACAACATCTACGAACAACAACGTCAACACATTATTTAAAAACAACAACATCTACGACATATGAAGATTATTCATTTCATCTAAAATATCATGGAGCCTTGCACCCGACTGACCAGCGTGATCCTCAGGATTCCTTGCCAATTCTAACTCCATCTCCAGCGTCTTTATTCTTGTCATCAACAGCTTGTTTCTTGCTTCAAGCTCGTCAATCTTATTATCTTTCGCAATGCAGTTTGAGCACTGCGTTGAAGAAGAGGCTTGATTAAAGTACCTCCTATCAAATTCATCTTTCCACATGAAGTATCGACACCCATAGTTAGTTGTACCTGGCTGTTACATGTTAAGAAAATTATAAGAAATTTATTTTTAACAAACAAATTATTTACATATTTACATAACTAAGCAAACGTATGATTATTTACCACTGAATCAGGACATGCATAATACAGTTGCCCAAGAGTAGCTGGTTTCCAGGATTTCCATTCTATAATTAATCCTCTCTCACATCGACACAAGAAAGGATTTCTTCGTTCCACCTGGCCAAAGAATTTTCATAATAATTTACAACATCAATCAATAATGTTATTATTAATTTAAATAAATTTTCAATCATTTACTATATAATAAAAACAGTTATTTACAACATAAATCAGTAATCATTCACTATGTTTTGTCTGTATAATTATTTACAACATAAATCAGTAATCATTTACAATGTTTTGTCTGTATACTTATTTACAACTAGTTTAGTCGATGGGAATATAATGTTTCCCACTGGGATGCATCTTGGGCTCTGTTCCTCCTCCATTGTGGGTGGAGATGCAGAAGTGGAGAATTGATGTCTAGCGTTAGACAAATGTAGTGACCTATTTTGTTTGTTGATGAGGCGAAAAGTGTACCGCTTATCGGGGATCATTTAAGCCCTAAATCATATTTATTTGATCAAATATCGCCCTAAATCGTTCCTTTTGGCATTTTAGGTACTTTGGAGAGAAATTCTAGAAAAGGAAGCATTTTGGACGTTTTTGGAGCATAAAAGTGAAGAATTCGACAAAGTGCTAAAGTCTGCTGGAATAGTACCCTTGACGGCGTCAAGCTTGGATGTGACACCGTCAAGTCTTGATAAGACAGAATGGATTTTGGGAGATTAAAGGGGGACGACGTCAAGAAGGCCATCAAGAAACCCTAAGTACGGTGAGGTGACGGCGTCAAGGCTACAACGTGACGCCGTCAGATCTGTTTTCCTATATATATTCTCATAATTTTTAGTCATTGGTGTGGAACTTTTTAGGGAGAAACCCTAGACGAATTTTAGCAGCTTTTTCAAGGTTTTTCACATTGAGATCTTCCATGTTACATTGAAGATAAGTAATCAATTAATCATTCAATATGTCTATGTGTTGTTTGATTCTATCTTGTTCTTGTCTTTTGTTTAACATGGTAGGCTAGGTTTTCTTCGTGTTTGCTTAGATCTAATGAAACCTAACTATTGATTATTGATTGAATGGTGTGTTATTGATTGTATTGGATGAATGTTTATCAATGTTAGGCTTAAGAAAACTGGCAGACTTCCAATTGGTAACATGCTTGAACGTCTTAAGAAACATGAACCAAGGTGTACTAAGGTTATTTGATTGTATTTAATGCATGAGCAAATTATAGTGATCCCATGTTAGGAGCTTCTTAGCCGGCTCGACATAGGAGTGAAGTATGAGCTTATAGAGTTGGGGAAGTCCGTACACACCCCCACGACTGGTATTAAGGAATACAATCCGTAATCCACGCAATTAATACACACAAATCAATCGGTAAAAGATAGTTAGGGAGTAAGAAAATCTAAGTAAACACACTTCTCTCCATATAGTTTTCACAACATTTATTTTCAGTTTATTTTACTTTATTTGTAATTGTAGTTATTTGGGTTAGTTGACTAGCAACTAATTCCGCCCACTCCTTCAAAACCCGAGATATTTACTTGCTTTCATTAAAATATAAAAATACAAAAAGAATCTTCCCTCACCCTTAGACCTATTAGAGTAGTTTTTCAATCCTAACGACACTATTCCCCTAGAGAACGATCAATCCCCCGGTACTTGCCACTACACTATACTACATCGGTCAGGTACACTGCCTGGTGGGGATTGCAAGCTTCTCAAGATCCCTTGAGAAGTAAAACCTTTTTGCGAGGGTGCAATCTCACGCATCAAAGTTTTTGGCGCCGCTGCCGGGGAATAGTTATTGTTTAGGTTGAATTTTTATTTTATTAGGTCTACTCACTAGATTCCTTTCTAGTGAGATTTTTATTTTATTTTTCTAGGTTTTCTTTAGTCTATCTATTTTCTTCGTGTCTTTGTTCGTAACCATTACCATCCGCCAACATGGAAGGTGGTAACATTCTCGATCCCAACAACCCACCACAACAAAACCACCCCCAACCAAACCTACCTCCTAGAGCCCGTACCTTAGGAGAGTATTCCCGACCTAACCATCAAGGCTATCGAAACACCATTGAGCTCACTCAAGGAGCCAATGTGTATCCCTTGCGATCCGACACCATCCGGTTGGTGCAAAGCGGATGCGCTTTCCATGGACTTTGTTCTGAAGATCCTAATCAACACCTCAAGGACTTTCTTAAGATCGTAGACTCCATAGACCTTGATGTTGACCCTCGAGAGACTACCCGACTGCGTCTCTTTCAATTCTCTCTGCGAGACCATGCTAGTCAATGGCTAGAGCGTCTACTCGCAGGACCCATCACCTCTTGGGATGATCTCTCAACTCGTTTCCTTGCTCAGTTTTTCCCACCGGAAAGGACTACCAAGCTAAGGAAGGATATCTTGATGTTTGAACAACGTCGAGGCGAAACCCTCTACGGGGCATGGATTCGATTCAAGGACCTACTTCAAAAAGTCCCCCATCATGGCATAAATATCTGGCTTCAAATCCAAATCTTCTATGACCATGTTGATTTCCACACCAAGCGTGCCATCGATTAAGCCGTCGGGGGTAGATTGCGTGATAGGAACGCCGAGGAGTCATGGGAGATCATTGATAAGCTTGCATCCGACGATGATGAATTATGGCAAATTTCCCATGATATAGACTCGGCAGTGAACGCCCATTCATCACCAGATAAATCCCATCAAGTCACCGATGAAGGTATTAGTGAACTTGAGAGAAGGGTTGAATATCTTATGGAGAAACAAAAAAGACCCTTAAGTCCACAAAGAGCAACAGTTAACTCGGTCTCAAGCATTAAGCAAATATCATTGTCCGAATCACCTCTTAGGGAAAATACCAAATCCTTCCATAAGCATGATCAATCCAATTCACCTCCTCAGGAACTTAGTCCAACATTCGAAGCTCGAATGAGAGAATATATGTCAAAACAGTCCGAACGATTGGCAAAATTTGAGGAAGCCGTTTACATACAAAAGGAGGAGATGGAGGAAAAGATGGCGGAGATGATGGACCTATTAAGAGAATACACAAAAACAAAAGCTCCTGAAAAAGTGTTGGTGCGAAATGACAACGATGCTCCTAACACCAAATTTGTCAATGCCATCTATGTTGTCCATGTGGGCGAAAATAAAGAAAGAGGGAAATTAATAAGTATGGAAGTTAACAAAATTGACCTCGTCCCACTCGATGATGGAAACACTAATGCCTGCAAATGCGGTTCAGACAACGAAAAGGAGGCACCCTCTAATGAGCGCCGAATAGTTGAACCGCCAAAATCGCAACAAGTGAGGCATTACCTGAAGCACGAAATAAACAAGGAAACCATAAACGATTGGGTGAGAAATTATCGACGTACTCATCTACCCAATAAGGAGTCGAAGAAGACGAAACCGGATGATGAATCTGACACATTACCCGGAGGACAATTGTATGAGAGCCTCATGAGACATAATTTAGTCACAAAGCAAGAATTCTACGGGGTCTTCGAAATACCATGCAGCATTGGAAAACTCAGGTATCTGGATGCGGTAGCTGACCAAGGTTCCGATGTAAACTTGATGTCGTTATCCGTTTATGTTCAGCTAACCAATGAACTGCCATCCATCACCCGTACTAAACTTTCCTTTGAAAAACATTCTTATGAGTACCCATTAGGAATTGCATAAGATGTGTTGGTTAACGTTGCTGGATTCATGTATCCGGTCGACTTCATGATCATTGAAAGAGATGATACGAATATGCCAATAATTCTTGGGGCACCATTTCTCGCTACTACTAGGGCACAAATCGATTACGAAAGTAATACTATCCAAATTAAGAAGGGGAAGAAAACAATAAGCTTTCCAACGATCCCACGATATATAAGAGAAGTTACTCTATGAAAGAAGATGGAAGCGGACCCCAGTATACTCCGTGGTAATGTTCGAGAGAAGATCCTTGCATAGGAGGCAAGGATTAAGAATTACAAGGAGAACTTTGTGGGGGTTGATGAGCAGGCCAATAACCACGTAGAATTTACAAAAGGGGACTCAGTACTCCTAAGGCATTTAGAAACAAAAGCAATCGCTGATGAACCAAGTCCTTGGTGGTAAGGACCATTCGTAATTAAAAGCCTACATCAGGATGGGGTGGTGAGCTTGATCAGCAAGAGAGGAGGTGAACTGACGGCGAATGTCGAACGATTGAGACGTCACCACCCTGATAACAAGGATTATATCTATCAGGGATACGTCATAATGCATGATGGAGTCACGTAATAGAGCCCGACTTTGAGTCTAGCTACAAGACTCATTAATAAAGAAAAGCGCTTCTTGGGAGGCAACCCAAGCTTTGTTTGTTTATTTATTTGTTTGTTTGATTTTATTTGCTTCCGTATGTATGTTTTATTTTTATTGATATTGATTCATATTTCTAAATTCTAACTTCTGAAAATGCTTTATTTTGTTTTTAACTTCGTCTTAACTACATATAAAGGTATTTTGCAAAAGATAAGTGTAAGGGAAATCCAAATCGGTTTATAAGAACAAATAAACATGAATCATAACAATATTAAATTGACATACATATTAGTAATTGTTTGAGTCAAATGCTTGTATCGAGTCATAATGATATTTTGCAGGATTTCCAGGAATTAAGAATTGAGTTTTTCCAGAAATTTTCCGGAAACTTAACATGAAAAATCTGTCAGATCACTTCTGACGGCGTCAAGCCCCAGGCTGACGGCGTCAGGCTCAGTTTTCTGGAATTTTTGAAAGTTTTGTTTTTCTTCCGGAATCATAAAATGCTTTATAAAATCTCTAACTTATAAACTCCAGGAATCTGCAAAATATTCATTCCACAAGCATTATATCCTTATACAGATTTATCCCGCCGATGTTATGCAGGTTTTCGTGTTTGTTTTCTCAGGTTTAACAGGTTATTTTGGACAAGAAGATGATTTATATTTCGGAAGGGAAGCTTTGAGTGTTCATTTTCTTGGAAGAAGATCTAACCATGTTACCCCTTTATCTACCGAGCGAATCAGGGGAGTATTTGATTTCATTCTTTTACCTTATTTACTTTTACATCTTATTATTTGAACATTGGGGACAATGTTCATCTTAAGTGTAAGGGAGGGGGGGTAAATTACGATACCTTAGAGAATGCAATTACGCTTGATTTTTGTTTGTTTAATGGTAGATGTGTAATAAAACTGAGAGAAATACCTGTTAGGGCAATTTTAGTGCCAAATTTAAAATTTTTTACAACATTTAGGAGTGAAACTTTGGTCTTAATGAGCGTCTCATGGATAGGAGTTATATGACTAGCAAAAAACCGTACCACTAAAAAATTTTCCACCCCAAATATGTGAGGTTCGCCCCTAGAATTGGTAGGAAAAGCATTTATGCTATGATGTGTGTACCGGTAGCACTTAGATTCTAGAACTTGCGTTAGGACCATCCCGAATCCACAAGTGAGACTACATTCGTGTAGTTAGATTTACTACATGATAAGAGGCATTAGGATTAACCCATTGTTTTACACCTGTGTTTTTGTTATAATTACATTGACTACATTGGTCAAGTAATTCTCCCACACCCTTTGCGTTGTACCCATTTTTGGTACACGATACCCCTAGTACACCCCTCCGAGCCTATCTTTTCGTTTCTAACTTTAAGCATTTTACTTAAAGGAAGAATTTGTTACACCCCACTTAAATGTACACCCAAATCGCCTTAGCCTACCTTGTATGCACTCACCTTTAGTGCATTATTGTGACAACATTTGTTTAAACCCTTAGTTAATTATCTAATTGATTACATGGTTGCTAAGTCGAGTCATATCCTTGTACATATTGTTTTGGGACGATTGGGACTCATGGGTAAAGTACTAGTATAATGGAGTAATGGGGAAGAACAACATTATTACCCCCATATGTGCTAAATAATTTAAAAGTACTCCAAGTGTTTCGATTATCTTAATTCGAGTCATTAGACTAGTTATTTGTAAAGTATGTAAAAGTTCAAGTGTAAGGGGAGAACCGAGGCCCCTATGATATATTATTTTGGATGGTAAGGCAAGAGTGTATGCAAAAAAAATAATAATAAAAAAAAATCAAGAAAAATACCAAAAAAAAATGAGAAAAAGAAAAGTAGAAAAAAACATACGGACTACCATCCCGTTTCTTTTTATGTGTATTTTATGTTTATTAGTTTTTGATTAGCTTAAGTCGAGTCTAGTCTTGGCTTAGCAACGCCATATTGTACATGTAATTAATCAAGATCTTTAACTCGCCACCAGTAAAATATCCCTTATCCAACAAAACTGTGTTTATCATATCCCTACACCTCATTATAACCCTTTTTGTAAAGCCCTCTTTGATAGTTTATCTTAGGTGCTTACGCCTAGTGGAGAAGTTTTTCGATCCTTTCCCAAGCCTATGGTAATCTATTTGCTATGACAGGTAGTGAGAGATATTAGTCATTTTCATTTATGAGATATAATTCTATGATACCTGAGAGATGTGAGTATCTAAACACTACTTGTGAGGTGCTGGTGTGTAATCTCCGTACTTATTATGATTAAAGTGGAACGATTATTTGTTGTGGTTACTTTTATATTAGTGTTAAATGACCCCTAACTTGTATTTTGATTAGAATAAAAGCGCATTTGCTTGAGGACAAGCAAATCTCAAGTGTAAGGGTATTTGATCAGGCGAAAAGTCTACCGCTTTTCGGGGATCATTTAAGCCCTAAATCGTATTTATTTGATCAAATATCGCCCTAAATCGTTCCTTTTGGCATTTTAGGTACTTTGGAGAGAAATTCTGGAAAAGGAAGCATTTTGCACGTTTTTGGAGCATAAAAGTGAAGAGTTCGACAAAGTGCTAAAGTCTGCTGGAATAGTACCCTTGACGGCGTCAAGCTTGGATGTGATGCCGTCAAGTCTTGATAAGCCAGAATGGATTTTGGGAGATTAAAGGGGGACGGCGTCAAGAAGGCCATCAAGAAACCCTAAGCACGGCGAGGTGACGGCGTCAAGGCTACAACGTGACGCCGTCAGATCTGTTTTCCTATATATATTCTCATAATTTTTAGTCATTGGTGTGGAACTTTTGAGGGAGAAACCCTAGACGAATTTTAGCAGCTTTTTCAAGGTTTTTCACCTTGAGATCTTCCATGTTACATTGAAGATAAGTAATCAATTAATCATTCAATATGTTTATGTGTTGTTTGATTCTATCTTGTTCTTGTCTTTTGTTTAACATGCTAGGCTAGGTTTTCTTCGTGTTTGCTTAGATCTAATGAAACCTAACTATTGATTATTGATTGAATGGTGTGTTATTTATTGTATTGGATGAATGTTTATCGATGTTAGGCTTAAGAAAACTGGCAGACTTCCAATTGGTAACATGCTTGAACGTCTTAAGAAACATGAACCAAGGTGTACTAAGGTTATTTGATTGTATTTAATGCATGAGCGAATTCTAGTGATCCCATGTTAGGAGCTTCTTAGCCGGCTCGACATAGGAGTGAAGTAGGAGCTTATAGAGTTGGGGAAGTCCGTACACACACCCACGACTGGTATTAAGGAATACAATCCGTCATCCACGCAATTAATACACACTAATCAATTGGTAAAAGATAGTTAGGGAGTAAGGAAATCTAAGTAAACACACTTCTCTCCATATAGTTTTCACAACATTTATTTTCAGTTTATTTTACTTTATTTGCAATTGTAGTTATTTGGGTTAGTTGACTAGCAACTAATTCCGCCCACTCTTTCAAAACCCGAGATATTTACTTGCTTTCATTAAAATATAAAAATACAAAAAGAATCTTCCCTCACCCTTAGACCTATTAGAGTAGTTTTTCAATCCTAGCGACACTATTCCCCTAGAGAATGATCAATCCCCCGGTACTTGCCACTACACTATACTACATCGGTCAGGTACACTTCCTGGTGAGGATTACAAGCTTCTCAAGATCCCTTGAGAAGTAAAACCTTTTTGCGAGGGTGCAATCTCACGCATCATCTGTCCCCACCCGGGCTATCACAAGGGGGTCAGTTCTTTGTGATAAGTTAGGACCAGAAAAAAGTGGAAAACACGTGTTCCAACCCTGCCGGGATATCAATACAACAGGTCGGTTAATCCGTGATGCAATAACCAACCCCGTGTCTGGCATCTCCATATAGCGATCTAACGGTGCAGCTCCATAACCGAACCAGTCGACTGAATAGCGAATTCCGTTAAAGCCAGCTTCCAACCACATACCTATGTAAGCCTCCCTATGTAGGTCTAACTCTTTCAATAACATCTGCCTAACTTCGCGCCACCTATTTTGGTCTCCACAAATACCATGGGCAACGCACCGAAACCCACAATTTCCATCACCTTCCACATTATATATACTTATTATGTATGGATGGAAAATCACTGGAATTTGCTCCATTAAATATTCGCTATCTGCATCTCCAACATACAACCCGTGTCTTATTTTTTGTTGAACACTAGGACCCGTGTAAGAACTATGTCATGCATGTTCTTTGTTGATGTTTTGGACTTTTGTAGATCTTGAAGTTGTGCTTCTTCGGTGATCTACATAAGGTACTTCATTCAAGTCCGGGACTTTTGTAGCCTTGCCCTTTTTGTCCTTTGCGCTCGGATGTCCACGGGTATTTTTCTGAATAGCAGGTTCACGTGTGTCAACAGATTCGGGTTGGTATATCTCTTTCAACTTCGTTATCATATTTTTTTTGACAAACGACGTTGCTTTTCTAAAAATATTCTTGAATTGTCGCATGTCATTTTGAAACGAAGTATCATCATCATCATCATCAAGTTCGCTGGAAGAGCCATCTTTAGTCGGTGGCCTATCGATAACAGGCCACGGAACAGATAGGGTTCTCCAAAAAATAGGAATTTCATCCAGTGGAATGGGGCGTCCTGAATTCATTAAAAGTGACTTATATAAATTACTGATAATAATGGGGAAAACAACTTGATAGTTATAAATTTAATATACCTACCATGATATACATAGTATTACATGATGTGAAAGCATGGTAGTCCATAAACTGACCGCAACTTATGGCTACATTTGTCTACGGTGATCGACAGGTGGAGTTCTTTGAACATGAGATTGAAAGCATGTTTGGAAACTTTATATCACAATTCTTCAAATAGTGATATATTACAATTATTTAGTTTCTCGTTGATGCTTCTATTAAAACTCTCTTTTATCGCATTTTCTTGCGAAATGAGAATCTTATCGATCGACCTCAACAACCTGTCTAATTTGGACTGTGTGTCATCCAAATATAATTTCAACAACGCGTGGTGAGCCTCAACTCTGCACGTTGTTGTCTGGCCGTAGGAGCGATATTGGTCGGTAATATACGAGACAAACATGTGTGAGTATTGTCGCAACCAGTTATTCAGATACTCAGCGATATCTGAAAAAAATAATGAATTAATAAAAGGTCATTCGGGTGTTTTTTTATTAAATAATAAAAAACAATGAATTAATAATTAAGTACCCGCATGGTTGACCAATCGCTGTTGTAGGCGTTGATAATGTTGCTCGAACATTTCGAATGTCGGAGCTTTTACCATCCAATCCCATCTGCGTTTAATGGACTCATACTCATCTAACCCACTGCATCTATTTCCGCAATACTTAAACAGATTTTGCTCTATATGCCATCGACAGAGTAATTGGTGAGCGTTAGGAAATTCTGCTCTGCATGCCCCAACCAACGCTAAATCTCTGTCAGTGACGATGACACGTGGGTAATATCTTTCGTCTATGACATCCTTCACACGTTGCAATACCCATTGAAAATTATGCCCTTATTCACTGTTTAAAAAGCTATACGTCATTGAAAATATTTTATTTGTTGAAGTTACTCCAACAATTTCCAACAACGGCAATTTAAACATCATGGTATTGTATGTGGAGTCCATTAGCATGATTTCAGGGAATGTACACCACAGAGCTGATAAGACGAAAAGTGTACCCGTTTTAGGGGGTCATTTAAGCCCTAAATCGTATTTATTTGATCAAATATTGCCTTAAATCGTTTCTTTTCTCATTTTAGGTACTTGGGACGTGATTTCTGAAATATAAAGCATTTTGGAGCTTTTTGGACGTATTTATGCTCAAGAACGAATAAACCAACAAAGCCATGAAAAAAGAACAGGAAACACAATCTGACGGCGTCATGCCTTAAAAGCTGACGCCGTCACGAGAAGATCATGGAGTTGAAAAATTCCTAACGTGACGCTCCAGAGAACTTTTGAGGAAGTTACACCTGACGGCGTCAGGTGTATTTAGAAGTAGGCCGTCTGGCCTTAAGTTAACAAGAGACGTCCCAGAAGACTTTTGAAGGTGACGGCGTCAGGATTCAACCTGACGGCGTCAGATGATATAGAGTGACAACGTCAAAAAGAAGGCTTGCACGAGAAGAAACCAAAGTGGAACCATCACAAGTTAAACAAGACAATCACAACTTGCGCGCGGAGTAGCTGTTACTGTTTTGGCCATAAAATTTTCATACGAACTCGGATTTAGGTGGGTCAAAATCCCATGCGAAGAGGACGAAAAAATCTTCGATTTGGTGAAAACGATAGGCTGACGCCATCACTTGTTAGAGCTGACGCCGTCACCCTTTGCCGACAG
>LBNU01030918.1:141376-182290 GCA_014162995.1 Artemisia annua | reverse complement strand
ACCCCCTTCACCTCACGTGGCATATTTCCACCCTAAGGGTGTGTATCGCTACTTTCACCCACACTTAATCCTAAGTGTAGGGAAAACCTCCCCTATTTCTGTTAAATAAGGGTAGAGTCAGGCTCGTGACTCGAACAAAAACAAGCGCTTCTTGGGAGGCAACCCATGTTTTTAATTGTTTGATGTTTTTATTTTATTTGTTTGTTTGTGTCATATATGCTTAATCATAATTGTTTAATTTTCATGTTTCGAATAATTTGTGAAAATGCTTTATTTTGTTTTTAACCTCGTCTTAATTGCATGTAAAGGTATTTTACAAAAAGATAAGTGTAGGGAAGTTTATATTTTGTTAAAAAGAACAAAATTCGAACATGAAAATTTACAATTCATGATTAGCATATACTCTATCTGGTTTGTGAAAATGCTTTATTTTGGTTTTCCGTTTTCCACTACCTTGAGGTTCATAATTCCCACCCTTTGTACACCTATAATTGACTTCGTACATCTGACCATCTTCTGATTTGGTTCTTTTTTAACAATGTCAAAACCGATCTCCCGAGCTATATTTTGCACCCACTCAGTTACTTGCTCGTGAGAACCGAAAACCTGAAAATACATAACAAATTTTATTACATACTTTTTTTAACTAATACTTTTATAACTAATTTTTTTTTAACAAAATACTTTTACTTTTTTTAGTTTTTCTTAGAACTTTATAACTTACACATTTAAAAAAAAAATATTTAACATTTTACAAAAATTACAACTTTTATTACAACTACATTTTTACATTTTTAAAACTTTTATAACTATTTTTTTAACAAAACATTTTAATAACTTTTTACAAATGATACTTTTTAAAATAAATAAAAAAAGGTATAATTTTTTTACATTTTTTTTACTAATGATATATAACTTTGTTTTACAAAATACTTTTTTTTTACCAAATATAACTTATAACTTTTTTTTTACTTAACTTTTACAAAAATAAATAAAAAAAAAAACTAAAAATAGAAACGCGTTAATATGGGGGACAGTTGTCCACACCCACACACGCTACTCTCTCTCTCTCTCTCTATCACACATCATACACACACACACACACACACACACACACACACATGCTAATCTCTCTCTCTCTCTATCTCACATCTGCTCTCTCTTTTTCTCTCTCTATTTTAGATCTAAAGACGTTTTTAGATCTAAAATCACTCTTATTTGTTATGTTGTTGGTGATCTGTGATGAATTTTATGGTGAGTGGTAATGTTGTTGGTGATCTGTGATGGGGGTTTTTCAAAAATTGGGGGTTTTTAAAATTAACATGAAATCTGTGGTGATTGTTGGGTTTTTTTTACCAACGATTAAAAAAAATAGATCTAATTAGGGTTTCGTAAAAAATTGGGTTTTTTTTTATGATGGTTATGATATGTGATATCTGTGGTGATGGTGGTTATACGTTAACAAAATAATCTAATTAAGGTTTCGTAAAAAATTGGGGGTTTTTTTTATGATGGTTATGATATATGATATCTGTGGTGAAGGTGGTTATACGTTAACAAAATAATTTTTTAGATCTAATTAGGGTTTCGTAAAAAATTGGGGGTTTTTAAAATTAACTTGAAACCTTTCAATTAGATTTACTAATTAGTTTAAAAAACCCCCAATTTTTACGAAACCCTAATTAGATCTAAAAAAATTAGGGTTTGGTATTTTCGGGGGGTTTTTTAAATTAACTTGAAATCTTTCAATATGTTAATTGAAAGATTTACTAATTAATTAATTTTAAAAACCCCCAATTTCAACGAAACCTTAATTGAAAGATTTACTAATGTTGGTGATGATGGTGTTGAAACTGCTTAAGCAGTTGTGATGAATACCTGTGGTTGTGGGTAGGTTAACACCTTGATCTGCCACCTTTAAGTGGTATGAATACCTGCTCTGGCCTCCCCCCCCCCCCCAGTCCACAGGTACGTGCTTATGTGGTTTTGTGCTTCGATCCCGTTCTTATAACATAACCCAGGGGGTGAGTTTGACCCCGTTCTTATAACATAACCCAGGGGGTGAGTTATAATGACCCTCTCTATTTGGTTAGATTAACCCTCTCTAATATGCTTGATAAGCAGTTTGTGATGAACCGGTTATAAAACTGCTTATATGCTTGATAAGCAGTTTGTTATTTTAAGCAGATTTGAAAATTGGTTTAAGCAGTTTGCTTATGAAACTTGATAAGCAGTTTGTTTTAAAAAAAAACTGAGATACGGCGATGATGATTTAAAAAAAAAGTTGATTTTGGCGTGGCATTTCCGAATGGACGGCAAAAAAATTATTTTGCAACATTTGATGTTGCAGCCATATATGATAAAACTAACTTAATCTGAGCCTAATGTTACCTCTTGTCTGTTAAATGGGGAATCCTCTGATACTAATGGTGAATTAGACATTGTAGCTGTCACTTGCGGCTTGTGTTTCACTTGTGTGCAATCTGCAAAGAAATGGTTTGTTAGAATAAGGAGGGTTAATATATCTAAATGGAGAGGGTCATTATAACCCACCCCTTTACAATATATAGGGTTTATATATATTTGTGATACTGATTGAGAGTTGCTTTCACTTGCGGCTTTCACTTGTGATACTGATTGAGAGTTGCTTTCACTTGTGAAATCTGCTTCTTTGTGGTTTGTTATTGTTGTGATACTGCTTATTATTGAGGGGGTACTTGGTTTGCTTTGTTTGTGATACTGATTGAGAGTTGCTTTGTCTGTGATATTGATTGTGGTGAGGCTCAATATATCCTGAGCCTTGTTTATAATGGAGCTTGTGAACCTTTACTTTTGGAATCTCAGCTTGTAAACCTTACTATTGTCTTGTGAGTACTTGCAGTGAATCTTTACTTTTAGAATCTGAGTGTGAACCTTGTGTAACATGTGTATTGTGTGGAATGTGAGACTTGTGAAACATGTGTATTGTGTTTCACTTGTGTTTCACTTGTGTTTCACTTGGTTTGGATGCAATCTGTGCACTTGTTTTGGGTGCAATCTGTGCACTTGGTGCAATCTGTTTCACTTGTGTAACTTGGGTGCAATCTGCTTGGGTGCAATCTGTGCACTTGGGTGCAATCTGTTTCACTTGTGTGTAATCTGCACTTGGACAAAAAAAAAATGCTTGTGTGCAATCTGCACTTGGACAAATGGTTTTCTAAAAAGGCGATGACGAATAGTTTTCTAAAAACCAAAAGGATGGCAAAGTGATATTTTTATCACTTTGCAACCTTCATATCCGAGCCTAACATATTTTTATCACTTGTGCAAATGGTTTTCTAAAAAGGCGATGACGATTACGTGTTAATCTGAGCCTGCTTTGCTTGTGTGCAATCTGCTTGTGTGCTAACTGCACTTGGAGAAAATATTTGGACAAAAAAGTGCAATCTGCACTTGCCTTGTGTGCAATCTTAACTTTGCTTGTGTGCAATCTTTGGACCAAAAAAAATGCAATCTGCACTTTAAACCTGAACAACATTGGACCAAAAAAAAAAANTGGGTGCAATCTGCTTGGGTGCAATCTGTGCACTTGGGTGCAATCTGTTTCACTTGTGTGTAATCTGCACTTGGACAAAAAAAAAATGCTTGTGTGCAATCTGCACTTGGACAAATGGTTTTCTAAAAAGGCGATGACGAATAGTTTTCTAAAAACCAAAAGGATGGCAAAGTGATATTTTTATCACTTTGCAACCTTCATATCCGAGCCTAACATATTTTTATCACTTGTGCAAATGGTTTTCTAAAAAGGCGATGACGATTACGTGTTAATCTGAGCCTGCTTTGCTTGTGTGCAATCTGCTTGTGTGCTAACTGCACTTGGAGAAAATATTTGGACAAAAAAGTGCAATCTGCACTTGCCTTGTGTGCAATCTTAACTTTGCTTGTGTGCAATCTTTGGACCAAAAAAAATGCAATCTGCACTTTAAACCTGAACAACATTGGACCAAAAAAAAAAAAGAAAAAAAAGGACAAAACTGAAAAAGTAAATGAAAAACTAGAGAGGGTTCGGCCAGCTAGCTGGTAGACCCCGTTCTTATAACACAACCCAAAAAGAATTGGGGAATTAGCTACCACCTAAGTAGAGATATATACTTATAAACTAGAGTTAATCGCATACTCAGTCCTTGTATTTTAGTAATATTACACACCTGTGGCCTTTATCTTTGGAAAACTGCACCCGACAATCCTTTTCTCTTTAAATTAAATACCACAACCGACAATCCTTTTCTCTTTAAATTAAATACCACAACCGGTCTGAATAACATATTTCGGTCCAGTCTTCGGTCCACCATTTTCTCATATGCGGTTCTCGGTCCGGTTCGATCTTAAGCACAGCCGATCATTATATTTTGTTAGACCGAATCGAATCGGATACGGACTAAACATTTTCGGCCAGGTCCTCGGTCCAATATTTTAAACCAAATCGGTTTCAACCCAATCTGTTTTTCGGACCGTGCTCAGCCCTAAATACCACCTCCTTCATTTTTCACTTTTGACTTTTGCCACCAACAACAAAAGTTGCATTCATCTCGCATTTTGAGAAAAGGTCATTTAGGAACACTTATTTTTTGCATATTGAAGGACTAATTTCCACCATCCAAATCATTTGATTGAATGGATAAAATTATACATTAAAAAACATCCGCTTCCACCCCTTCTACACATATTAGTACTTTCGAACTTGGCAAACAAAATCATTTAGTACCCTGAACTTTTAAGGGTACAGAATGATTCCTCAAACTTAGGAAACTGGAATTGCTACTAACATATACTAAATTAACTCCATAACTTATTATTTTTTTTTCTTCTAAAAAATCTAATTTACTACTCCCTCCGTCTCAATTTATTTGTCCACTTTTGACTTTTGGAGTCTTTCTTTGTTAACTTTGACTTTAAATTTTGTTGTTTGTGTTACATAATAGTTGATGAAACTTATACCTAATGAAAATACATTTAAAACTCAATCCATTCATATATTTTGCATCAATTATTAAATAACATAAAAGAAAATATTTACGGTCAAAGTCGTAAAAGAAAGACTTCAAAAGTCAAAAGTGGACAAATAAATTGGGACGGAGGGAGTAAGTCCTAAGTCCTAATGTAATATAAATGATTTATAGTTAAATTTAGGATAATTAATCATATTTTATTTAAAACTGAGTTAATTTCATTTTCCTTGTAATTAATATAATGTTATATTTAGTTATTGAGAATGAATATATATTTGAAATGACACTTTATGGAAAGTGAATCACTGCACTACTTTTGAAATATAGATATCCGTATTATATATAATGTGTTTATTTTAAATATTTTTGAGACCATAACAATTTAACTATTTATTTCTTCATATGCATATGTTAAATTGAAAATTACAAAAACTCATATATAGCTAGTTATAAGTTGATTTAAAAATTATTTGTAGCAAACATTTAACAAAATAATATGAAGATATATTAAAAGTAATGCGTTATAATATTTTAGAAATAGATACTACATATATATTCTTTATATTCTAAATAATCAATTAAAATAGTATATTAATTTAAAAAATAAAATAAAATACAATTAAATTTTAGGAAAGAATATATTTACCTAGCCAAAGTTTTGCTATAAATTATTTATTAAAGAAAAACTTTACTAAATTAAATTTTAGAAAGAAAAAAAAATAATTAATTGTTGAGTTAATTAGTATAGGGTAGTAGAAATTTCATTTTGTCAAGCTCAGGGTATCATTATGCACTCTTAAATGTTCAGGGCAATAGATGATTCAATTTGTCAAGTTCAGGGTACAAATATGTGTTTTGGCCTTATTTTTCTCTATAATACTGCAGTTTAAAAACTTACTCCGATCACTTTAATTATGGTTCTGTTATTGTGTATTAGTGTTAGTTGCGTATAAAGAGTAAGGTTAGATCAAGTGGTTAACACCCTTGGCTCTAGAGACAGAGGTCAAGGGTTTGATCTTCACCCCTTGCAAGGCCGGAGGTCCTTTTCTACCTTTGGTAGAACCGGAAGCAACATCTCTACCTTAGATAGGAGATAAGGCTGTCTACGTCTCAACCTCCCCCTACACCGTGGAAGACGGTATTGGGGCCCATAACCCATGTACTCTCAAGCATAAGTGAAACATTCAATACTATGACGTATATATATATAAAAGTTTTGTAAAAGTTGTAATAGTTAAAATGTTAAATGGTTATATATAAGCATTAACTTATACCATTTATCTAGAATTTCATAAGTCAGATGTGGGTGTTGTGAATGGGTCTTTAAGCTAATTTGAACACAACAAAGACCAACATATCTTTATCCTAGTATTAAAAGATTACGAAATGGTAATGATATATTTTAGGGTTAATTGATTGAAAATGTGTCATATTTGTCACTTTTTGTTATTGTGTGTACCGAACTTTTATTTTTTTCTTATTGTTTGTACTGAACTTTCAAATTTCAATTAATATGTGTATTTTGTGACCATTTTACTCTTACTTTTTTCAAATTTTGAAGGGTAAAATGGTCATTCACAAAATACACACAATAATCGAAATTTGAAAATTCAGTACACACAATAAGAAAATATATATATATATATATATATATATATATATATATATATATATATATATATATATATATATATATATATATATATATATATATATATATATATATATATATATATATATATATATATATATATATATATATATATATATATATATATATATATATATGTATATATAGTTCAGTACATACAATAACAAAAAGTGGCAAGGATGATACATTTTCAAGTAATTAACCTTATATTTTAATAGCACTGTTTTTCCATTTAGTTCATAATGAAGGTCGTGGATTACACGAAGCTACATATATTTTGCTTTCATATACACAATTAATAAGATCAACTTGAACTAATAATTTAGATTCCAGTAAAATAATGAAAAGCTGTGAAATTTAGCTCGAGGTATATCGGTTTGATTTTGAAAACACCTAGATAAGAGAAGGACAGTAAGAAAACATTTTGATGACAAACAAAGGTGTATTCGGACAAAAGATGCACCAATAACTCTTAAACATAACATGTAACATACATAGCTATACTATAGCAAAGTCAGGACACTTTGTGACAAAGTTGATCATTAAGAAGAAAATATTGAAACTATAAAAATAAAAGATTCATATTGGCTTAGTAAATTGATGCTTTCATAAAAGCAACCATGGTTTGCTTAAGTTCATTTAAGAGAAGGAGCCATTTGTACAGTAAAGTAAACTGGACAGCTTAAGCTCAAATCACTAGTTCAACTAACCTTCATTGTGCAAGCTTGAACTTGAACTGTTGGAAGGTATTAATTATAAAATCATGCTCATATGTAAAGCTCAACGCAATTGCTTTATGTAGTTCAGCTTGAACAAAAGTCTGTATGGTAACCACGCAAAGTGGCAGGGATGAATTACTGATACGGTAGTATATGAAACGACGATTGGTGCTTGTGGTGTAAAAGAAGTAGAGGGTTTTATACGACAAATGACATATTTGTTAATGCAATGTTTTTTTTTAATTGTACAACACTATATGAAAGATCTTGTAAAATAGAAAAATACACTGTATTAAACCTTTTTAAGATAAAACTCATGGAAAAAAAGTTTGAAAGTTGAAGCGAAATTATAATCATGGATGATTACCATTTATAAATAAGGACGTAAAGATAACTTCTCATTTTTAAGAGTTTAAACAAAAGGCCTAAACTCTTGATGAGTAGCGTCGATAGATAGAAAGAAATTACTTCTTACCTATGACTTGCAAAGGTCAAACATGAGTTCAAGTTAAGTTCTTATAAGCTCATATTATACACTTCAAGCTCATCTTTTGTACTCAACAAAAGCTCATTTGAAACCAGCTGCCTAAGTGCCTATGCAGTTAACTGTTGGCAGTGATTGGGTAAAAATATGTTCCTCACACAGAATCTACTCCATATTTAATTAAGAAAACATATGACTATCAATAAAAGCCGTTTAATTCTGATTAGTCCATAAATCCAAAGTCACCAATCATAATGGCTCTAACAATAATTATTAGTTGCATATGTACAACTCAAAACTAACACTACTGTTGCTAGTTTATCTACACACTGCATGCCTCTAGTCTTTGCTAAAATTAAAACCACGGGTGCCAAGTTGGATCCATCATGCATAAGTTTCTTGGCAAAAGGGCAGCTTCGACAAGTTCGGTCACACCTCTTTGCACCGACTGTGGTGGATCCACTGAATTCTCCTCCTGAATTCAATACCCATCAAATACATAGAATCAGATTTAACTATATGCATAAGAAGTACTGAATAGATGAAAGTGGATGTAAAAATGACTTGTTGTATGAATATATACCTCCTCTGTTATGAACTGAGGTGCAATGCCATTGATTCGGCCAATAACTTGCTCCACGTTTGTGGTGATTTTTTGTCTGAACTCAACAGGGTTCAAGCTACCCCCACCAACAACCGGGGCCAATGGCATTCCAAGAGGTCTTCTCCATGACCATGATAAAAGTTCATCACGGAAAAACATAGCTAGATGATGCCACAGATGTTGACTTTGCTGCAATGCACAAGAAGTATAACCAAATTAGCGCTAATAAATCACTGTAAAATATTCGAACCACGGGTATAGATACAGGTGTCAGGTGTCGGTTGTGGTGCACTAAATACATTGAGATTAATAATGTAAGAGACATATTATCACTAATAATGAAAAAACTACAAGTGGCTCACCTTGGGGGAAACAACAGCTTGTGCTGCTGCGCTCATGGAAGACACAATGAGACCTTCAACACCAAAATGAGAGAAAAACGCCTGCAAATTTCTAGTGAGTCTGAATGGCACTGGTTCATTGAACTCGATCATACCATTGGCATCATAAGCCGGATGGAAATCCGTTTGAAATATTTTCCCAGTGTTCTTGGCGAACAGTATTTTGTTGGGAGACCTTCCACCAATTTGTAGCATGAAAGAAGTGAAACTTGAGAGTGCCAGCTGGATGGCAAACTGCTTCTTGAAAGCCCACATATGATTTCCACTCAGCAATGTCTTGTACATGTACTGAGAGAATATATTGTCATAGACATAATCTTTTGTAATGTGGTTATAAGCTTGGAGACGAAGATCTACTACGGCTTCTGGTGATATTTGGCCTGATATTGCTTGGTTCAGCTGCTCCTTAAAGTAGGCAATGGGTTGGTCGGCTTCTTTATTGTTTCTTGAACAATGGTTTTCGTATACCTCCAAAAATGTACTGTATGTCAAGTCATCTTCTACCATTCGCACCTGTAGAATGACCAAATGTATTAGTTTCTTAACTCACAAATGACCAAATATGTTAGTTTCTTAACTATTAAAACAGAGGTGGAAAGACGGTTGAGCTGGACAACCGCTCAATATGGGTTCTAGGTTGAAACAGGTCACTTTTAGCATGGGTCAAAAACAGCTGGGCCAGGTTGACCTTGCAAACAATTTTTGTTCCAATTTTTAGAACTGCATTAATTAAATAGCAGCGTAAGAATTATTTATGCAGTTTATAATGATTTGTGCATAAATATAGACATTAGGCGACTTTTAAATGTTTAACCCATTTCACAAGTTCCCCATTTGGCTCTTTTTAATGACCCATTTGAGATGGAACACAACCTAGATCAACACATTGTTAAGTTGATAGGTTAAAATTGACAACTCTAACAACTTCCAAAGTAACTGGAAAAATTATGATATATCTTTAATTTGTGTTAACAAATATTTTACGTGTCACATACCTGAGACCAAACAGGTATGATAATTGGGGTGTGAATGTTTATGTGGCGTCGCCTTGACTCCTTGTGTTTATCAAACATGCGGTTCATCACACGGAAAAGCTGTAATATCCGTTCATCACTCCTGGCATTTGGGGTCAAAGATGTTTGTACAATAAAATGACGTTGGGACCCATCAGAACCAATGAGAGTCAAACGACGGTAACTGCTTCCGTGCCTGCGCACAATCGGAATATCAGCCCCTACCCTGTCTAACTTGATAGTATGATCAGGTGCAACTTCCTGCAAAAAGAAAACAAATCAAAAATTGTAGTGATATAAAACAAGGAAATATAATTTATATACCCGAAATATGAGCAAGTTATGAGAAAAGAGCCAAAACATTTGTGTTTATACAAAAATAGCCATTAATTCTGCCAAGTTTTCTTGGGGACTAAACACACTTTTTACAGAACTTTTCCCCTTCAAAATACCAAGAAAAATGCAACCAAAAGGTCAACATCTTTAGTAAAAAAAAATCTCAAAATGCTTATTCTACAAAGAAACTGTTTGTGATTTTTTGGGGGTCTGATAACTATTTTGTCAAAACCCATGACTGTTTTAATCATTTTCCCTAATTAAATAGATAGCACTCATAGCCGGGGCATAAATATCATGTATTCATGTATAGTCAGATTCGAACTTACTTGATCAGTGAAATATTGTCCTGGAACCTCGACCTCAACCACATGGAAATCACGCAGCACTCGGCTTTCTTCCTCAAGTTTCAAAACAGCTGGGAAACGAACCTCTACATTGCTCTAAAGAATGTTTTTCCAGTGCTTGAGTCTTTCAGTAAGATCAGATAGGGTGGCTGGGAATGTAGCAGTACTCTCTGGATCAAGGTCACGCTCAAAATCCTGCTTATACTCTCTTACAAATTCAACATGTTTGTTAACAGCATCTGCTGAAAAGCATGCCCTGCAAACACCCGAAAGCTCCTTTTTTGAGAGACTGGGGGACCTCTGCAGTTGTGGCGGTTGGGTACTTATAGCAGCGGTGGAGGAGATCATTAACCACCGCTAATAGCCGCTCTTCTGGTAGAGTCACAAACCTTGAACCTATCTCTGTGAGCAAACTCTGACAAAAGAGAATATATATTAAATTCAACACATCCTATTGGATTATATTAATGATTCAAATAGCCAAAATTATATATCAATTTTGACGAAAGCTTGCGCTTATACAAAAATAACCATCAATGCCGTATAGAATGGCGAACTACTTATGGTGTAAACACTTTTAGATTCGACTTTTTTGCAGAGTTTACCTTTGTTTAAAGGATAAAAATTTGATAGGAACATTCTTGGTTATTTTGACAAAACCATATACATTTTGGCTAAGTTGAACATTTTTCTTAATATTAAACTACATAGCTTTACCAACTAGTTACCTCGAGTTCACTAGCTAAGTTGGTGTGTTTGCTTCTAAGTGCTTCCATTATATCCTTAGCAGCATCAAAAGCACTAGCAGCAGAAGCAACTAAGCCCATAGCATAGTTACGCCTCATAGCATTCTGACCACCATCACTCATGGAGGAAGGATTCTGTTGATCATTACCACCGAGCGCATTTCCTTCAACGACTGTTGACCGTTCAGGCTCTTGACCCTGAGAGCTACCACCATCATGTGACCCGACAGGACCTGTTGACTGTGTTCCTTGATGTAACTGGTTGTCTGAGGCTGAAGAACCACCCTGTCTAGCATTCCCATCAGCCCCACCTGCCATGTTTTGTTGCATTCTTTGCTGGGCCATTGCCATTCTACAAGGTTCAGATTTATTTGCAACATCACGCCGCTCGAGCAAGTACGTACGCAGCCAGTAATACAATGCCTAAAAATAAAGGTTATTCAGTAAATCTGATACAATAATCGCAGCAAAATTTATTAAAATGGTCTCTGTGGCTTGCTTAGAAGCACCAAAATCACCCCTCTTGGAAAAACATTTGCATGAATGATCCCTAAGAGGGAATGTCTGTTGCATAAATGGTCCCTCCCAGGAACCACTTTTGAAATTATTAATCTATGACTGTTCCCTCTCAGGGACCATTTATGTACTTAGTTTCCAAAAGAAATGATTTCAGTGACTATCTCATTAACTCCGCTCTATTCATATCGAGTCCGAGTCCAAGAAGAGGTAATATACAAGATATTTACCTGTGGATATACGGTGGCAACTTTTAGCAGAACAAGTTTGCAGTGAGGGGCTTCAGATCTTTGTAAGGAGAGTAACAGTTGCGGAATCCAAGAAAGCCACACCCAATGAGGTATTTGATCAACATATTTATCAAAAGCTCTACCCACGGGCTCGTTAGGAGTGTCAAAACTGAGAAGGTACAGAACACGAGCTAGGTGGCTTCTGGAATTTGGAATGCCAAATTTAATACCTTGAAGAAAACAGCTCACAGTATATTCCAACCAGATTTCATCATGTGTCTCTTTGAAAGCCTGTAAAAACAGAGATATTAGAGCAGTTGGTGAATGAATTTAAGAGATTGGCAGCAACACAGGCAATAAATGGATGCATACCATGTCACAATAGTTTCCCCAGCTTATCCACCCTTTAGGTAGGTTCTTGAATAGGCTTATGGCATTTGAATATGAAAGATTGGCTCCTTCACAATCATGTAGCTTCAACAAAAAATCACCTTTGATACGGAAAATTTCTGCTTTGTGTTTGACAGGAAAGTATTCCAGATTAGTACTATTTATCAAATTAAGACCACTTGTAAGCTCTCCCTTCATTTCTAGATATGCCTTCGCTTGTTCCCTAATCTTAACAAAAGCCTCCTGTAAACACACATTAAAATTCAAACATTAAAAGAAAGAAAAAGAAACACCACAATTCTTTAGCATTGTTTTTTCTAAGGAACTTTATAACATTAATACAGTTACAGTATATTTTTGCTTGTTTACACTTTTAGATTCTACTTCAGTAAGAAGGAAAAACTAAAGAGCATATAAAAAGTCATTATACCTGCACTTCCATAGTAGAGTGCCCATACATTTTCTCTAGAACGGTTACACAAACATCATGAAGACCCTGCTTGCGGGCAATGTGTGCAAGCTTGTTGACATTCCAGGCCTTGTCACGGTAACCAAGGTGATGAAGTTGAGAATTTGTATTTGCAAAATCTTTAAATGCATCAATAACCGCATTATACATTTCATTTCTCCATTGAAGCAAGTCATACCAAACAGACAAATTATCCCATTCATTTGGAGTTCTAAGCCTCCATGTTTCGAGAATGTCTTTCAAATCAGCATATAGACCACCATGTACACCAACAGAAGAGCTTCCAGCTAGTTTGTTTCCATTGGCAATATCTACTATAACTCTAGCTGATTCTTGAACCTCGACTAATTGCTGGAATTGCTGCAGAAGAGGAATTCTGGCATGAATAGACATCTCAGGCAGCTGCCACCATTGTTCCAGAGCAAGGTCAACACCTTTACCAACAATATTTTCAGCGTCACCTACACCATTGGCATTTTTCTCATGTAGAGAAAAATATGCTTGGATTATACGAAGTTTTGGCGTTTCTTCAACCTGAGCCTTTGGAATTACATTATCTTTCAAAAATGCCCAATCTGGTTGTTTCCAGAGACTATCAAGTAAAATTTCATAGTTATCCACAAGTTTGCCGAAGTCCGTCAACACATCCCATTGACTGAGTTGACTGGCACAGTGTAACCACTGCTCCTCCCAAAGACACATTTCAGCCTTCGGCACAGTGTTATTGTAAGTGCCTTGAGTTGCCTTGACCATGGCTTGGTAAAACAGACTTTGGGCCCGTTGCCAGTAACCATGCTGAACAAGTGATAGCCCAACCCGTGTTTCAGCTGTAATTGACCGTTTTTTCCACAAACCATACCTCATATCTTCCTCATTTAGTAAACGATAAAGTTCAGCAAGAGACTCGGAGCACTTTGTATCATTCAAAAACAGCATCACATGACTTTCTAGAAGATTTAGTGCAATGTGCCATGCATTGTAAGTTTTTCCAATATACTTGATGAGTTCGCTGGGCATTCGAGGTTGAGGGTGGCTCAACTGGAGTCCTTCTAAAAGAGCTTGTACCACATTTGGCCTGTTACCCTGCTGCTTTTTATGGTAATCTTTTGATAACAGAGAGATTATTGGCTTAGCAAGTTTTACTTGCTCATCCTTGCATAAAGTCACCCAAACAATGGGGAACACCAACACCCATAAATGATATGCAACATTTGCATCTGTATGGGCGAGCTCTCTTAGTGGAATCACAAGATCACCAACCTGCAACAAAGTAAATAAAGGTAACAACAATGCAAAACACACATATGATATTATTAATATAGGGGGTTTTCTATCTTATGCCCTAGGGGCACATGATAAGAAGACAAAAAGGACACAAAAATGACTCAGAGACCCCAAAAAATACATTTTTTATGGGTCCCTGGGTCCTTTTTTGTGTCCTTTTTGCCTTCTTATCCTGTGCCCCCCTAGGGCACAAGATAAAAAAAACCCTTCATATAGATATAGATAGAGAGTAGATTCAAATTCATACAATCAACAAGTATTTTAATAATAAACATATTATGTATAATATTGATATAGGACTCATTTTGAAGGTAATTTTAGACATCTTTTTTATAATATATTTGTAAACCTTAAATAAGACGTTCATTTTTATTTTTACAAAAAGGTTATATATAAACTAAGATTTAAAAAACATAGTGTGAAGAATAGTGTTACACCCAGATTTAATGTAACATTTTATGAGTTATGTCCCACCGAAAGTTATACCAAATTTGAGTGTGTAGGTTGAAGATGGTTTTACCACCGAAACATCAAACTGTATACCATTGGAGATGGTCTCCTCATACCTGAAGTCGGCTCATCTCACTCATAAACTTCGCATGCTTTGAAATGAGGGAATCAACAGTCAAGGGAGTATCTTCTTCCACCTCAGATGCATCAGTAACCATAGGTTGGGCTCCGGAAAGTTCTGGAAGAGAACCTACAGCCAGAAGAGAGGTAACCTTGGCGGAATTTGGAGGAAGTGTGATAGGCTTATTCTCAACCAAGATGGCAAGAAGAAGATCAAGTCCTTGTTTCAGCCAGAAGACATCACTCAAAGCTTCCCAATCCTGAACTTGAATAATGTACTGCAACCTTGTGAATAGTGTTTTCTGAAGAGACTCGTGATAAAGGGAGAAAAACTGCATCCTCATTTCAGGATCCTTTGCTCTTAAACCTAGTAAAAACTGCCTCTCTACCTTCTGAAACACTTCTTGACGTAAAGACAGTGGATATCTGTAAATCAACGAAGAACATGTAAATGTAACTATCCAAGCTTTGAAAAATCATCAAGATATTATATATATGTAATGCTTACTTATTCGCATCTGCACAGAGGCCATAGAGGAGCTCAAGGTACTTTCTATCCCACTCTTCAAGAGCAGTCGAGGAAAAGTTCTGCTTATCAACTTGAGAAAGCTTTTGAAGGAAAGATACAACTTCTTTTGGAGTAAGAAAAGAAACAGAAGCAGTAGTCATTCCAGGCATACCAAAATCTTTGTCAATCCATCCCTTTATTACATCAAGGATGCAGAGAAGAACTGTGTGATCAGTTCCTTTCTCCGAGAGCAAGGAATTCAGAATTTGTGTTATGGACTTTTTAAAGTCAGGCACAAGCATCACCCTTTCACCAATGAGTTTCATGACAGATTTAAGATTGGAAATCACCACTCCAACATCAGCACCTTGACGAGAAGAGCTAACTGCAGAATCTGGGTCTGTTCTTTGGCCCTGGAAAGAAGTTAACAAGTGTAACAATAAAGCATGCATATTCATCACATAAAAGTAAGTAGATACATCAAGTCGTATTAGTGAAGTAAAGTAGTGTATTAGAAACCAGAAACTTTACCTGTCTCGCGAAAGATCCAGGTGCAGATGCCAAATCACGTGCTAGACGTTGAAGAACACGAACCAAATTGAAAGGATCAATGACATTCTTCTGCACTTCTGCTAAGGTTTGTATGATATACAATACGAAACTAATCATAGAGGCAGAGTTATCTTCACCAGCTGTCTGAGGAGCTGCAACGGATGCAAGGTGCTTCTGTATAAGCTCCTCAACCTTTTGGTATAAGGACTTTACATCCTGAGGGGTACTAGCCGCTTCTGAAGGGAAGGCAACAAAGACCATCTTCAACAATGAGCACAATGACTTTCCAGCATCTAGCATTTTATACTTGAAACATGGCTCGAGAATCTGCATGGTATTATAGATTAATATGATTAGACCATAAAACTAGAAGAAATCAAGACAACACAAGGCTTGCATTAAAAAAACTCACTTGGGTAATATGAATGATATTATTACGGATGAACAAATGAGGTTGTTTCTCTAAAACTTTATTCATCACATCCAGACCTTGTGCTAGAGCTGTGGACGGGTCCTTTGACTGTGTTGGTGGAATACTGCTTAAAAGCTTTTCTAGATAATTGAACTTAACATTAGCATTTGGCCACACCTCCAAAGCTTGTGATAAGAGGTCTAGGGCTTGCTTATACATGAGACTTGCTTCCTTGTCTTTTGGTTCTATCACCAAGGCTACCTGTGAACAAAATAAAACAGCCACCCATTATTTAATTATTTGACACTATGTTTTGCTTGTGCCTAAATAGAAGGGAATTTGGCCATCATAAAAAAGGAGGTACTAGAGAAAAGATTATTATAACAATATAAGGTCTTGGATTGGGGAGAACAGCAATATTCCGTCTGAATCTTTTAGTCCAGTTAAGACAAAAATACAAAATTAATGAAATACAGAATATTAAGAAAGCAATGGCCAATTAATTATCATACATCAATCGACTGTCAACTGACCGTGAATAAATTTTCACACAAGTTCATATATTTAGATAGAAACTTACCCTTATCAGAAAATTGATTATCATTTCCTCCATTGCAGCATTTGGTTTAAATTCCTCATCTGGTTGTCCAGTGGATCCTGGTGTTTCTATATTAGGAATTGAAGAGGCACCGCCGGGTGACATGACACCAAGAGACTGAAGACCAGGCTCAACCTTTAATCTCTTAGTTGGATCGTCAGAAAATGTGGGTCCATCCACTGACCGCTTAGGGTCAGCACCATTGGAAGTAATACTTGACACATCATTATTTTGAGAACCACCATCACCATCATTGACTATTTTCATTTCATTTTGTCTTTGCCTCTCCCAGTTGACGACCAACCCAGCAAGTTCAATAGCGAGCCGCCGGTTCTCTGAAGTAGTATTATAAGGTAAACCAAGGCGACTGAGAGAATTTACCATCTGAGGTACAAACTGAGCCCTACAACTGTAGAAAAGATCTGAATGCCGAACAATTAGCTGAAAAATGTGAATGAGATTTGGAATCGAGTGTCCTTCCTCCACAAGAATCTTCTTAGTGTAGCGTATCCAAATTGGCATACGAGAATTATCACCAATTGGTAATCTCCTTGGAAGTGCTGGCATTAGTATGTCAAGGGCTTGTTTGACCAACATTTTGTTTTCTGGCTGACAAGTTCGAAGAAGGGCAACAAAAACCTGCAAAATAAGATGTGTTATTACTAGGTTTCCAACTTTATGCAGGTCCAAAGTTGCTATATGTAGGACTGCTTTGCAGCTAATGAGATGACATTGTGTTTGATTTAAACAGGCAAATCCATACAATCTCTACTACTTACTATCTGTGACAAAAAAAAAAACTAAAACTTTGGGCAATTTATTATCATTGCTATAATATTAGTTAGTGTTGTTATAAATGGCAAACAGATAGACCACCGATAGAGAATAATATGCAACAATTTATGAATACTTCTATCGTTCACATATATATCGTACACACCCAAAGTCTCCCAATCTGTTATTCGAGAAAGCTACTCATAAATTAACCTTGCTTTGATTCATGCAATAAAATGCTTACAACGAATTATGAATATTCACGCTGCAAAGAAAGTTGAGAAAGAACTGAGTATCCGACAAACATGGTGTCAAATGGTGCAACATCTGCCTAATGAGTAGACAAAAAGATCTTTTGAAACCTAAAGTGATAGTTGCTTTCGCAATCCCCATGAAGACTTTAACAAGAAAGAAACTCAAAAGCAAACTTCATTAGTTGGTATATGGTGTCTTAACATGATTGCCCTACTAACTTACTTTAGTAATTATATGATGCTAATTTTACTTGCATACACCCTTGCTTAAATGGTGTGGAATGTGGAATAAGTGATATAAAAAAAAGTGACATATAGACCCTCGACTTTTCTACACCATCTCTGGGTGATTTCAAAAAGTATTTGATTTCATACATCACATGAACATAAATTTTCGATAATCTGGTGGTGAAGCCAAACTATTCACTCCTATGATGTGTATCATATCATTTTATAAGAACTCAAATAAAAATTTTGCAGCAGGACCTAGTAAGTGAGATCACTTATTCCTATCTCAGGATTTGTCACACACTCACGAATATACCTGCAGTATGATCTTTTCAGGAGCTTGATAGGCCTCCAAGAAGTGGCATACATTGACGAAGGCCCACTGCTTACTAGCACTATCTTCACGTTTAAGATGATTCCACCCAAATTTTATGAGCTCCTTCCTATGATGAACAAGGTCAGTCTGGAGATACTTGAGGAGTAAAGTAGCAAGCTGCAGTAACTCTATCCTCAAAGGCTCATCATAATCAGCAGAGACCTATTCAAAGTAAAGGAATCAGTATGTGGATCTTAAAAACACAGGAAAACTCATATAAAGTCCATAATTCACCTCTTCAGGAGGGTCCAGAAGCTTGTCAACAATTGTTTTGATGATGGCAGTATCTATAACATCCCATGTTTGCTCATTCTGGAAAGAATGAGCCAGCATTGGAAGAATCAACATTTGCATGATGACCACCAAGTGATCATGACCCATTTGTTTTGATTGGAAGATGTTTAAAAAGTGCAAAAGGAGGGTTTTCTTCATACTGGGCTCATAGCCCTCAGCCACCTAGATGAAAATGACACAATTAGACTAACAAGATACCAAACTAAACTTCTATTAGTATCAGAAGATGTATGAAGTTGTGTATACAAGCATCCTCTTTCAAAGTAAACATACCTCAATGATGTAGAACTCCTTTAAAAAGGTAAAATCAATGCGTGTATGATATAAAAAGATTGAGAGGATTTCAAACAGCACATTGACTTCAGTTTTATCATGCCGCAAATAGTTCAGAAAGCATTTGACCAGCCATTTGCTCTCTTTCACCTGCATTTTGTCATGATAAAGAAGTTAGCATATTTCAGATAATAAGACATCCAGAAAACAAGGCTTTGAAGTTTGTTTCTGATATGTATCGCACTGAGCACTTCATGGCCACTAGATAAATATTCACAAAATTAGGACAGTCATACAACTTGAAATTTAATCTTCTTATTTGGGAGTGTGGTGGGGGCACTGGTATCTATAGTGAAGTCTTTGCTACAGAATACCCTACACTGATTTTGAATGTAAAAGGTTCCACAAAGAAAGGATTTTGAAAATATATCTTGAATTCTTATCGTTTTAAGGGAAATATATTCAGCATTGTTCACATGGACACATGCTATAATATATTAGAAAGCAAATTTTAGAAAAATTCTTCAATGCAGAAGAATTTTACTTATATGCACAACCGCAGCAATCATGAGGTAACAGAATTTTAGTTTAACATAGTAAGATTAACCACGAACGGGCTATAAATCAACAAAATAAGTCAACATCAAGTGTTTCCAAGGTGACTCGTGCACTACTTAATTTAAACACTTAGCTACAACTTCATGTGTTCCCAAGGTGATTTGTACACTACTTAATATACTTTATACACCACTAATTTGACTATGAGAAAAACATTTTTAGTGATTTAGGTAGTGTATCAAGTAAATTTAGTGGTATGTAAATCATCTCCCTTCCAATATGCTCTCTTTTTTTACAAGAGTAAAGCTTTATTCAAAAACGAAAAATGATACTCATAATACTCACTTGGACCAAACTCTGTTCCTGTTTATTCTGTAGCCGAGTTATCCTTGAAGGGGACTTCCACAAAAGAACCAATGTATCAAAAACAATTCGGTTACTTTGCAACCATCCAGGCATGAGTTTGACCAACGTTTTTATAAGAGCAAGACCCTGAAAATAAGCATCAGGCAAGACACTTGGGACAGTGGGTTTAGATTCAGGTTGACTGTTGTCATCGCCCACTAATGGAGTGTCTAAAGACCCTTGGGCTGTTGATGGATCAGCCTTGGGAATGAACTCAGGGAACGCACTCGAGAGTATCTTTTCTGGTGACTTTGCAAGTTCTTCTCTCAAAGGCTGACCAGCATCTGATCGTATGATGTACATTAACCTAAAACATGATCAAATGGACAAAACATAAGAGAATTTTACAAAATGGAATCCCAATTGCAAAATGAATGAAAATAAACAAATGATTTATCTAACTCTTACCTGCGGAAATATTTTGGTTCACATAAACGAGCAAGAAAATAATCGACAGCAGCTTGAGGATAGCGATTTAAGAACTTTGTCAGTGGGAGACGATAAGGACTGTTTATCTCACTATAAAATTGCCCAGGTGGAAGGGCTGCTTCTAAATCAATAGTCAAAGTTACAAGCTCGTCTAGAAACTTCCCTGCCGCATTGGGTAGTAGATGAAAAAGCTCGATGATAGCTGCAATTAAGTTGATAGGAGTATATTTAGCTAAGAAAAAATACTTTTGTTCATAAAAAAAACATTTTCAGGATCAAAAACATAACCCACCAGCTGCAATTTTTGGTTCTTCGCCACTTTTCCAAGCTTTCTGAAACTGTTGAAGTTTTTCTGGTTCCAACCATTTCTTCAGATGTTCCAACAGTTTGCCTCCCAAAGCCACATTAAACCAATTGGAAAGAAGTTCAAGCAGGCGGGCCAGACCTTGCAGTAGAGGCATACTGAGGTTCTTGGTATGTGCCAAGTTAACTAGTATAGGTCTTAGGCTGCTCTGCAGAAGTTCTTTGGGCATTCTTTGCTGCAAAATAACCTGAATGACAACACCACCAAACAAAAGGTAAGGATAAACTGCTTAAGAGGATATAAATATACATACCACACCGGACACGATAGTACATGTCATGAGAACAATTAACCAGAAGATCACATCATATTGTCATATGAACTGAATCAACCATGACTACTAATGACTTGTATATACCAAAATGCACATATTCCTACTTTATTCAGGAATAACAACCCTATTAATTTGTAAGACTCTAGTCCACTGTGTGTTTGAAGTTCTAAAATCCAAGGTTTTTTTGTCTTCAGGTTCTTTAATAAGTATGGCAAGTAAAAAAAATAACCTGTCGCAAACCCTCTTTGGCAACAGCTACAATTTCTGGCGTTCTGCTTGTCAAGGACTTGAAAAACATAGAAATGATTTTTGAACGTAGCTCAGAGTGATTTTGAGTCTTAAAATCTGCCCATGCCATTGCTGTACAAAGCAGTTCGATGCAAGCTGTGCGAAGCTTGGTTAGAGACATGGCCACTTTTGGATTCATAAACTTTGCAACCCAAACAGTCTCATCAGCCTCAGCAATCTGTAATGCCTCTTGAAGAAAATTGACTAATTCTGGAGTCAACTTAAGAAGAGGAGGTCTCAGCGCAAGGCAAAAATTCAAAGCCGTCACAGTTCCAACCTATAAAACACACAAAGCATTTTAGAGTTTACAAGGGCAAAGAAAGCATGATTTATAATTACAGCCAGCGTTGTCTTCACCTGTTGATCAACATTTTTTGACCTAAGAGGGCGCATTAGAAGAGATGAAAGCAAAGGCTGATATAACGGTTCAAGCAACTCAGACACTTCACTACCAGTTCTACTAGCCAAAAGTGCCAAGCAGGACTGCACTATCTTACTCACTTTTACGGTTGCATTGGTATTTAACAACTCTGAAGCCAAAAATTCAACAACTCCCTGAAAACTCTGCCTGCGGGCTTCACTGTTTGCTTCATCAACATTATTCACCACACGAAGCACCTGAGTGAGCACCTGACTAGTTTCTTCTAATTCTTTTGCAGCATAAACAGGGAGTCTTTTAAGAACGAAAACAAGTCCTCTTACTACACGCACTTGGAAAACACATAATGTTTCAACAGTCACTTTTCCCACTAATGCACCAAGACCAATAACCCCACCCATTTGAGCTTGCCAAGAAGATCCATAACAGCAGTGCAATAAGCGAGGCAATAACTGGTCAAAAATGGGCACTCTTACGCTAGGAGGCGGTGAATAAACAGGACTCATTGATGGACTAGAGACAATCATAGGGGTACCAGGACCACTTCTTGACATGAGAACATCAGCATGTTTGGATCGAGCTAGTAATAGAAGGGTCTCACAAAATACATTTAGTGCATTTAAAGCGGCTTTGGCATGGAGTCTGTTTTCATCTGCAAGCACTTCCACTAAGGCATCTAAAAAGATCAGTGGGTCCAGTTCTTTTAGATTGGAGCTGCTACCATTTCTTAACTTGAAACTGTTGCTTGAATTTGATGACAGCAAAGGACCACCAAGAGGAATAGCTGAAACAGGGGTATTGGTAGAAGAATTTTCCAAGTGAAATATAATTGCAAAATGTCGGCAAACATTAGTAACATAATCATCCTTGGGGTCAATTAAATCAGGCTCCGCACTAGCAGCAATAATGGTCATGAGAAGAATCTTGAATACGGACTTTTCAGCCATCAGTTGTGTTTTAGTCTTGACCCCCAAGTCAGTCTGCAGAAGAAAAACTTATAAGCATACAAATGGAAAGACTAGCAGGTAACAACGCAACAGACATGCTAGCAAAAAAATAAAAAACAAAATAAAATAATAAAAAAATAAATTGTAATGGTAAAATCAATCAAGAAAACAATTGTAAGCTAACTTGATGTATATGTTAAAAACTAAGATGTTGCTCAGTATTTCAACCAAGATACGGCAATAATTACAAAATCAAATGCACAAGAAATGAAAGTTTGAATAAAAAACCTGCTTAGAACTGTATAATCCATAAATTCCTCTACCTTTATATGAAAAGTTAAAAAAATAATCTTATATGTATATAAAAACACCAAACATGGCAGAGTAACACACTTCTGCTTGACGAATTGAAGAGTAAGTGTTAAAATGACAAAGCAGGCTTGGACCCGATGAAATACATAGAGCACATAATTATATAATCAACTTTATTAGGATAAAATGCTTCACAAAGCATAGTTAAAAATCAACTTTATGACTTAAAAATATTCACATAGGTCATGAATTTCAATTCAGATGCTCCAAAGAGGCAGAAAACAAAAAATCTAGCCAGTATTAACAAACTCTACTTATCATAAAATCAACTGTATGAATTCAAAACATTCAGATGGGTAATGGTTTTTAGTTCAGATGCTCCAGAATGTAAGACAACAAATCAAACTGAGATCAACAAAGTCAAGATGACCTATGTGTTAAAATAATTCCAGGAGGANTTTTAGTTCAGATGCTCCAGAATGTAAGACAACAAATCAAACTGAGATCAACAAAGTCAAGATGACCTGTGTGTTAAAATAATTCCAGGAGAAGGATGAAATATCAAGGAGATTAGCTAAGAATTTCAAGTGCCAATTTACTACTAGGTAATAAATCATGATAAAAGTTGAGACAGGTCTTCTTAGGTGGCTAACAATGTCACATACGCCAAATGTAGACAAAGAAACAAGACAAAAGACAAGTATAGATTGGTAAAACCTGAATTACTAAACATTCATGTAAACCTATACTTTCAAAAACAAATTCTAGGACATAAAAAAAATACTTAAATATCATAAAATCAATGTAAAGAAAAACGAAAGAAGAAAACAAGAATATACTCCAAACATTTTTATTTAACAAGCTAAAACGTGGAGGAACTAAACCAACCTTCACATCAGATGCCTCAGATTTTCTCCAAGATGGATCAACTGATGAGACAAAAATGGTCGATAAGTGCCTAGATATTAACCCATCATCAGTTGCACGTCCCGGCAAATCAAGCTGCGAAGATAAGCATACTCGAAGAAACTTCAAAGCTTGTTTCCTATAAAAAGCATCCATGGCACTGTTCTTGTTCATAACAGCTGCTATAGCAAGATTAATACATCGATCCAGAGGTACCAGAAACGGGGTTTCAGGCTCAAAAGTGAGAATCAAACGAAGTCCATGCTCAGGATTTTCCTTACACTCAAGTGCAAGAGGCTCTTTGAGAAACCGTCTATTACGGCCGCCTAACTTCCCAAGAAGTTGTAATGATTTACCACCCCACGGGTATGGTGAAGGCCTTAAATGAGACCATAATGCTAAAATCACTTCAGACATCACATTTGCCATACTTGGTTCCAGAAAATCAGGATTTAAGCTGTCAATCCAAAACTCAAGTGTTCTTAATCCTAAGCTCACTAACTCATCACTCCCATTAAGACACATAACAAGTGGCTTCATCAATCGAGGAAGGTGAGGTAACAATGAACTTAACCGTGCAGGGAGTGTTAAGCATAGTTCTAGCAGAAGATCTCTCATTTCTTCAGCTGTGGGGCCGTCAAGCATTGCCAGCAACATATTCAAGCAGGGTTGTAGTGTGGGAATTAAATCTCTTAAAAGAAGCTCAAATTTTCCACCACCTAGCGCACGGAACATTGTTCTAAGGAGTTGTAAATAACCAAGTGGTCTCTCAACTTCACTAGCATTCTTCATGCAAGCTTCCACAATAACAGGCACATGAGGCTGCAAAATGCGTTCACAGTCTGCTGGCGCCTTAGCTACAGCCCCAAATAAAAACCGGAAAAGATGCAAAACAAGTTTTGCTGCAGGTGAGTCGGGATTCTTTAGAACATCAAGTTTACTGCTTACAAGGAAATTAACCAAGACATCTGCAAATGGCCTGAAAACTTTGGGTGCTTGAAGAAGAGTAGAAAATATGTGCACAAGCTGTGTATTGGATATCATGCATTCGAAAAGTTCTGGCATGCATAACGAGAACATGTCCATAAGATCTCGAGGTTCCATGATAGCCAAAATTTGGGAAAAAAGATGGATCATTTCTCTCTCCTCGTCTTTCTCCTTGAACAGAGCTAAGCAGCGCACACCACTCTTTAACACACCCGAAGCTCTCCATACCTACACAAAGCCAATTCTTAACTTAGTATTAAAAATCATGTGATTGGATAATTTAAGTTTTTGGATAAATAACGATACCTCTTCTTCTCTCAGCCCTTTAAATGGCTGGCCTGTGGCCGAATTAGGTGGGGTTGTAGGAAGCATCTGTGGAGGCGTCCCATGAGTGGAAGATGAAACCTATAAAATGTGAAAACATGAGATAATTGAGAACTCGATCGCATCTATAACTAGGGTAGAGCTAGATAGATAGAAACCTGTGATCGGGGTAGATGTGCATGTGTAATGCTCCATANAAAAAGAGCTTATGAGATCTAATTTAGGCCGTTTTACATTGAGTTGAGAAACGCAGTGACTGACATAAAAAGGGTATCATTCAATGAATTCCTTCATTTGGCACATCAGCAACAGAAGAATGAAAGAAACTTACCCATAACCAAGGTCTTGATCAAATGCTTACAATCACTGACTTCTTTGGAATGTTCCACGGGAACTTGAATATTCAGAACAGCCTGCCACATAGTTTAGCATGTTTACTCCAGTGTCAGTGTACCATATATCATTACAAACACGTGTATAACTCTGTACACCTAAGTTAAGTGTGTAATAAGTTACTTTATTAAAATTCTCTGTCAATATGTTTGTATGGTGGTAAACTTACAGAAATTCTGTGTGGTAAATCCTTGAGTGAACAATGCATTGCTACATTTGACTAATATAATACAATAAGGTTCACCATTTTCAATATTCAAGTTTTTAACTACTTACAGCAACAACTACTAGCTTCTTAAGAAGCACCTAGTCCAGTCGCAAATTAAAGGTATCCATTTCAAGAGTAGACTTTATTTTCAAGCATCTCCAGAGTTTAGAGTTCAAGTTTTGACCATAAGGTACACCTCATATCAGAAGAAAGTCCGTGTTCTAGAGAAAAATTAAGTTAATTAATATACCTGCACTGGCAATTCAAGCTTTGACTTTAAGGTAGATCGATCTTTTCCTTCCTCTCCATCCTCCAGAAGCTGTCATATAAGATATAACAGCAAGTAGTAAGAAGATGCTAGAGTAATCTGTCAGGGAAGAAGCAAGTAATAAAGATGTCCTGCTTGGCTTTGTCATCCATTTTTATTTACATTTTCATTTAGTTTTGTTTGAGTAGCTTGTCCAACAATCCATAAACAAGCTAAACAAATATGAAGCAAGGCTCCCCAATGGTAGCATTAGCAACAATGAGATTGTGAAGAATGGTAGTTCAGTTTTTCCATTATTATCAAAGTTTCAGGTTAAGCACTAAACTGCCATAAATCAGTACTTGCCATTTCCTTGTCATGTCTCCATAACAGCGCATGAAAATTGCGTGACAATTAGAGCTTTAAAGTATACCTGAGGGATACTACGCTTAAAAGTGCTAAATTTCCCCACAAAAGCATCCAATATGCGCCCCTACACATAAAATAAGAATTAGCTATCGCTGTCCTTAATGGAAAAACTATCTTGAAATTGCAAATGTGGGTAATTCTAACTCCAGAAAACCTCTTGACGAAGCAAAGAACCCATAAAAGTCGTACCAATAAAATCCTTGCTTCATCCATGGATGGCAGATCGGTGCCTTTCTCAAATATTGGTTCCACCTAAAATCATATTTATGAATTAAATGTATGATTAAATACCAAACGGAAACCAAACCAGTTCTCGGGCAGAGAAATCAAAGAAATAAAAGAGTGAATCAATCTTAGCACTTTTAACTGAGAAAAGCAAACTGTACCAGATTTAACATTAACCGTGCGCATGTGGTGTGGATGCTGAGAGATAACGAAGCATCATGCATATTACTCGAGAACAGGTAGATTATCCGTGACAGCTGCAGCAAAATAATAAAACAGAGTTGTGAGGAATTTAATACAGAAAAATAGCACACTACAGCCCATCTGATAATAATTGCATCAATACTGAAATAAGATAGAATAACTATATGTAAAATGACATACAAGATAAAACATTGTTAGTTGCTATATCACTTAAGATGAAAATAAAATAACTGGAATTCATAAAATACATGTTCAACCAGGAGAAGTATTTCAAGCAACTAGTTGATATAAATCCCATTATGTATGTTTTGTCATAGTGATATTTTGCCACTAAATCGCGTATAGCGATACACATTGCAATTCCCAGATTCCCAAAGGATAACACTGGGTGAATCAGATAGCTAGCTTATATTTTTCACCATAGTGCCATTGATGGTTGTTTGACTAGATATGGTACTAGAACATTGTTCACAAGTTAGAGATCAATGATCTGCATAAACAACGCCACTTGTTGCTAGGAGCCTAGGAATATGAACTCTCTTCTGTATATCTTGTCACTTGCTATGCGCTTTCTAATATTGTTTACTTATCCCTCACAAGGTCATAGCTCATCCAAGTGTGTGTTAAATGGACATGATTTTTAGTTCATTGATGCTATTTCCTTTCATGGGACTGCTGATTGTTATTTTGGGTCAATGAGCTGATAAAGTAAAAGTTCAGCTATGATATTTGCATGTGGACACTTGACAAAAATGGAAGCCATTTCCTAAACCTAATAGAAAGATATTGAAATACAACATTAAATTTCCAGAGAAGTTCCAAACCTGTGACAATGAGAGATCTGCTCGAACATGATGAACAATTTCCGCCAAAAGACTATATGCCAACGGCCTCAATGTCTCAAAACAAGCCCGCCCAACTCCGACAAGAACCCTAACATAATTTACAAATGTTATCAAAAGATGTGTTAGACATTATATTGAGTATCTAAAGAATACTATGTTATTTATTATAAGCAGATTCTTCTACAAATGTCCTGATCAGGGTCAGAACCAGGATACCTTGACGCATAGTTTCACCTTTTATCGGATCTTTTCAATTTTATTTTACACCTTTTATATCATAAAAGTTAACACTTTTTTTTTTTTTTTTCGGATTCCTAGAAATAGGGACATTCATCTTTTTAAAACATTTCCATCGCCAAACTAAATGTTCACCATTATCAACATTACAATGAGCTAGTGACATCCATTTGAGCATTATAGTTAACAGAAAGTCAAATTACTAAACCAAGCGCCAAGTTAAAAATTGCAATCAGACAACAATTTATTCAAGCTAACTATGTTCATAGCAATGATGATACCTCTCTTCTAGGAGTGTATCAATCAGGGGAAATAAACCCCTCTTAAAATCCGTTCCAAGCACATGTTTCAATGCTATCAACAATTCCTGCACATAATAAGAAAATTATATACACCGGTTCACATACATAGCGGAAATAGATACTAAGGATAAACAGATCCAGGGTCAAACCTTTCTAATGGAAACAGAGTCCGAACAAGTAACAAGCAGGTTCACAATGCTTTTACATATGCTTTCTTCATGTGGCCTAATATAATCAGCAAAGCTCTTCAAAAGGTAAGTCAGGAAAGAGACCGTCTGCAAAAGATCAGAACTCATATAAGTATACAAAATAATGTGAGAGGTCATTGGCTTAGGATTCAAAGTTCCTAACTTCATCAGCGTCGTTATACCCCATTGTTATATTTTTGCACACCCGGTATATCAAAAATTCTAACCGATCACTACTACTCCCAAAAAATGTGGCATGCAGGCATCCTCAATAACGACACAAAATTTACTAGCAGATGAGGTCACAACGCTTTATATATGATTAGAAATGATGATACAAACAAAATCCAAATAAAGTACTACCTTAACTTGAGCCCCTTTTAGCTCAGTGAAGTGGGTCTTCAAATGTGGCGGAACTTTGTCAGGGCCCGGGACTGAGATAGCAGCAACCATCAAAGGCAATAACTGAGGGATATTAGTCTGAACAAGCCGGTTATACAGCTGAAAGAGAAACATAACTACCAACGGACTTTCAGTTACAATCTTAAACGACCTAGTACTGGGATTAAGTTGCCCAGCCCCAGCGCTTGAAGTAGTGGAAGACCCAACTTGATCTGAAATCTCCATCGGCTTAACATCTTCATTGCCAAGGGAAGGTAACGCCGACATCGATGACGGTGGTGGCATCGCTGGAGCCACAACTGCCCCGCTTTCAAAGAAATGGCTAACCGTAAGTCTAAAATTCTGGTAAATTTTACACACGAAGTCAAGAAACGGCTGCACTTCGGTCTCTTGGGTCGGTCTAAAGTTCCTCAAAAGATCAAATATGATGCGAATGCAAATCAAACCATTCTCCTCGTTATCAGTCGTGAGAACATGCATTGCAACTTTTAAAAGCTCTTGAACAAACGGCCTTAGCACTTCACTGTGAGGAAGACGGTTGAGGATTTCAATAATTATGTTCCGCAGCTTGTGTTCAGGGTTGTCGGTAAATTGCGGCTTTGTTATGTGATATAGAATCCCGGAAAACGGTCGAAAGTAACACTTTAAGAAATTCAAGTACTCCCCTGTGTGTGTTATCTCTAAACTATCCCGTACCTCCATCGCCATTTGAAGCCTGTTCTGTATTGCTGTCCCAGAAAACAAAAACCAAAAAAACATTAAACGTTGACCAAAAAACACGAAGCTTAAGAACCTCATCAGCTGATCACAAAACACAATCATATAAGTATACAACCATGCCTATTTATCATCACAATAAAAAGTTCACCTTTTTCCTAGATCCTACTCTCTTAAATATACTAGAATCCAAAACGAAAACCTCAAATCGGCAAAAATTAAAAACACAGACGTTGCAAAAAATTTCTAAAACTAACACCAGGGACATTAAATCCCAACCGCAACTTCGGGGGTGTTTGTTAAAGCTTATATACGGCTTATTAGCTTGTATGTGTTCAGCTTATATAACATAAGCCACGAATTTGTGGCTTATTTTGACACTTATGGTCTTATATAACATTGTCATACGTGTCAAAATAAGCCACAAAATCGTGGCTTATGTTATATAAGCCGAACACATATAAGCTAATAAGCCATATATAAGCTTAAACAAACACCCCCTTCATATCATTTCATTTTACATCTATTTTAAAAAATAATATTGCTTACTATCCTATATAGCAATTCAAAATCCTCCTAGTAAAGCTTTTGGTTAAAAAAAGCGATATAGTTGCTGTTCTAAAATACATATCAATAAGAATAAACAATAAAAACACTTTAACAAACTCTACAAATAATCGCGCCTTAACTCGCTGCCACATTCCATATCATTTTTACACAGTCTTCATAAACAACACTATTAAACACAGAATTCATCTTAAAATCTTCGTTTTTGCCGAATCCTGCTTAATTTAACTATTTATAAAACCACACACATATAACTAATAACTAATTTTCATATAATTAACAATTAACAAAAAAAAATAACAAAAATTAAAATAAATAAATAGAAAAATATCAAAAGGTAGAGAATCAATACGTAAATCAGGCTCCGTGAGATGCCGCGAGTGCTGCTCGAAATTCTGAATAGGACTCATCTTTAATTATTTCTAGGGCACAATTACTTTCAATAATAGCTATACAAAATTAGGTTAATTGAGGACTGAAATTGGGGGTTTTTTCAAGGGCTTTGTTTGTTTATGTGATCATTTATTTAATTAAGCAGCACAAGGCATGGCCCTTGTACTAGTACTACGAAGAAGGAAGCTTTGTTAACACACATAAAACACACACTTGTGGGATTTATAGAAAGGGAGAGGGAGTGGGAGAGGTGGGGGGTTTTATTTGGGGGAAGGTCCTTTAACTTTTCAAGTTTTTGTAAAGTTGTAAACTAATGGGTCGAACGTTTTTGTTTTGCAGCGGTGAGTATCTTAAAATAAATGTTAACGATATCAAAAGGCAAAAGTGATAGTTATGAGTTGTAAACCGTTCGAGCTCGAGCCCGTTTGGCCCATGCCCGTTCAAGCTCGAGCTCATTTGGCCCGTTCCCGTTTAAGCTCGAGCCTGTTCGGGCTTGAATATTTGTATTATGTGTTTTATTATTTTTATTGGTGACATTTAATGCAGGAATTATGTTTAAGTTGGTTGTACAATATGCTTGATAATTTGTATTTCTTATGTAAGAGATGTTTTAATAACTGCATTAATTGTATTTTTCGACCAGTTAATTAATTAACTACATTAAATATCTTAACCACATTAATAGTGCTTCTTATTATATTTAATGTTAGTAAATATATTTTAATTAGTTGTACTTTTAGCTTAGGAACTTGTAATGCTTAATTTTTAGTATTTCTATTTAAAGATTGTATTTAATGTTAGAAATTGTGTTTTAATTAGTTGTACTTTTAGCTTAAAAACTTGTAATTGTATTTAATGTTAGAAAATGTGTTTTAATTATTAGTACTTTTTGCTTAAGAACTTGTAATGTTAAATTTTAAGCATTTCTTTTTTTAGAATGCCTAAATCTATACTATTTAATAAAATAAGGTTTTGTACAAGTGCACTGAAGCACGCACATAAAAAAAACTCATTAATTGTGTGAGTAAAATTCCTTAATTAGAAGACAATATACAACACTTTTATGCAGTACTTTTTCTAAAGTAAAAATGGAAAAGTCAACAGCTAACATTGTTCCGGTCTTTATCTCTATACACGCTCCTTCTTCAATTATTTTTGTAAATATTCATGAGCATTTAAAAATCTTCTTCAATACGCTTCTTATTTTGATTCAGTCATCGGCAGTTTCAAATCAACATTTATTATCAACGCGTTATACAAATCATCCCAAAATAATTTACAACTTGCTTATAGACCCGTCAAATTGACAGGTTTTTAGAAGAGATCATGCAAAAAAAAAAATGTGTAAACAAAATAAGGAAAAAAAATGAAAGTAATAATTTGAAAATGAGTTTGAGATGGGATAACAATGATGCAAACAGATAATAATGACTGCTACACCCGGTGTCAATATTCATTCCGTCAAAACCTAATAAAGTTACAAAAATTATTAAAAGTGTAAATAAAAGAGGTTTGTGATTTATAACACGTGAAAATTTAAAAATGTTATAAATGATGTAGCATGTATATTGTAGATAGCACAAATAAGACCCAAAACGACACAGTTGATAAGCACCAATTTTTCGCAGATAGCAGACTCACGCCTTGTATCTTGATTTGTTTCATTTATCCTTAAATTTACCTCGAGGCTTAGAAAACCATGTAACAATGATACCAATAGACTACAACATACTTTATTAACGTCCCCAAAAATTTAAACATAGACTCTGTTTCCTGCAATGAATGTTTTACATTATAGACACTTAAATATGGAAACAAAAAATCATCTAAAATCAAATGACACTTCCACCCAAACATTATATGTAATATCAGGTTATCTAAACCACCTTATAAACTTCCCCAAAATATCCCCAAAACACTCCTGTAACAAAGTGATATGAAGTATGAACACCCCAAAACAAATGACAATATATGCAACACTATTAGAATTTAATAAGAAAACGGTGTTTGTGATTTTGTAACAAAATTGACCAGTGCTACAAAAATTGGAATTTTGACCCATTTAGAGCAACATTATTTGGCTTAACAAAGCAGCTTAGGCTTCTTCTTCTTGCTCCAATATAGACTGCAACTTCATTTGACCATCTCCTACCTATAAACAACACAGATACCCAAAACGTACTCGTTGAATTAGTAGCGAATCACTACTTCATGAAACAGAAGGGGTGCAACTTTGTAACGGAATACACAAATCAAAATAAGCCACAAAATTTGTGGCTTATGTTATATAAGCCGAACACATATAAGCTAATAAGCCGTATATAAGCTTAAACAAACACCCCCGAAGTTGCGGTTGGGATTTAATGTCACTGGTGTTATATAAGCCCATACGTGTCAAAATAAGCCACAAAATTGTGGCTTATGTTATATAAGCCGAACACATATAAGCTAATAAGCCATATATAAGCTTAAACAAACACCCCCTTCATATCATTTCATTTTACATCTATTTTAAAAAATAATATCGTTTACTATCCTATATAGCAATTCAAAATCCTCCTAGTAAAGCTTTTGGTAAAAAAAAAAAATGATATAGTTGCTGTTCTAAAATACATATCAATAAGAATAAACAATAAAAACACTTTAACAAACTCTACAACTAATCGCGCCTTAACTCGCTGCCACATTCCATATCATTTTTACACAGTCTTCTTAAAAAAACACTATTAAACACATAATTCATCTCAAAATCTTCGTTTTCGCCGATTCCTGCTTAATTTAACTATTTATAAAACCACACACATATAACTAATAACTAATTTTCATATAATTAACAATTAACCAAAAAAAATAACAAAAATTAAAATAAATAAATAGAAAAATATCAAAAGGTAGAGAATCAATACGTAAATCAGGCTCCGTGAGATGCCGCGAGTGCTGCTCGAAATTCTGAATAGGACTCATCTTTAATTATTTCTAGGGCACAATTACTTTCAATAATAGCTATACAAAATTAGGTTAATTTGAGGACTGAATTTGGGGGTTTTTCAAGGGCTTTGTTTGTTTGAGTGATCATTTAATTAAGCAGCACAAGGCATGGCCCTTGTACTAGTACGAAGAAGGGAGTTTTGTTAACACACATAAAACACACACTTGTGGGATTTATAGAAAGGGGGAGGGAGTGGGAGAGGTGGGGTTTTTTATTTGGGGGAAGGTCCTTTTACTTTTCAAGTTTTTGTAAAGTTAGTAAACTAATGGGTCGAACGTTGTTCGTTTAAGTTTAACCAAACGTTTATATCGGTACCCGTGAGTTGCAGTAAACTAATGGGTCGAACGTTGTTTGTTCGTTTAAGTTTAACCAAACGTTTATATCGGTACCCGTGAGTTGCAGCGGTGAGTATCTTAAAATAAATGTTAACGATATCAAAAGGCAAAAGTGATAGTTATGAGTTGTAAACCGTTCGAGCTCGGCCCGTTTGGCTCATGCCCGTTCAAGCTCGAGCTCATTTGGCCCGTTCCCGTTTAAGCTCGAGCCTGTTCGGGCTTGAATATTTGTATTATGGGTTTTATTATTTTTATTGGTGACATTTAATGCAGGAATTGTGTTTAAGTTGGTTGTACAATATGCTTGATGATTTGTATTTCTTATGTAAGAGATGTTTTAATAACTGCATTAATTGTATTTTTCGACCAGTTAATTGATTGACTACATTAAATATCTTAACCACATTAATAGTGCTTCTTATTATATTTAATGTTAGTAAATGTATTTTAATTAGTTGTACTTTTAGCTTAGGAACTTGTAATGCTTAATTTTTAGTATTTCTATTTAAAGATTGTATTTAATGTTAGAAATTGTGTTTTAATTAGTTGTACTTTTAGCTTAAAAACTTGTAATTGTATTTAATGTTAGAAAATGTGTTTTAATTATTAGTACTTTTTGCTTAAGAACTTGTAATGTTAAATTTTAAGCATTTCTTTTTTTAGAATGCCTAAATCTATACTATTTAATAAAATAAGGTTTTGTACAAGTGCACTGAAGCACGCACATTAAAAACACTCATTAATTGTGTGAGTAAAATTCCTTAATTAGAAGACAATATACAACACTTTTATGCAGTACTTTTTCTAAAGTAAAAATGGAAAAGTCAACAGCTAACATTGTTCCGGTCTTTATCTCTATACACGCTCCTTCTTCAATTATTTTTGTAAATATTCATGAGCATTTAAAAATCTTCTTCAATACGCTTCTTATTTTGATTCAGTCATCGGCAGTTTCAAATCAACATTTATTATCAACGCGTTATACAAATCATCCCAAAATAATTTACAACTTGCTTATAGACCCGTCAAATTGACAGGTTTTTAGAAGAGATCATGCAAAAAAATGTGTAAACAAAATAAGGAAAAAAAAATGAAAGTAATAATTTGAAAATGAGTTTGAGATGGGATAACAATGATGCAAACAGATAATAATGACTGCTACACCCGGTGTCAATATTCATTCCGTCAAAACCTAATAAAGTTACAAAAATTATTAAAAGTGTAAATAAAAGATGTTTGTGATTTATAACACGTGAAAATTTAAAAATGTTATAAATGATGTAGCATGTATATTGTAGATAGCACAAATAAGACCCAAAACGACACAGTTGATAAGCACCAATTTTTCGCAGATAGCAGACTCACGCCTTGTATCTTGATTTGTTTCATTTATCCTTAAATTTACCTCGAGGCTTAGAAAACCATGTAACAATGATACCAATAGACTACAACATACTTTATTAACGTCCCCAAAAATTTAAACATAGACTCTGTTTCCTGCAATGAATGTTTTACATTATAGACACTTAAATATGGAAACAAAAAATCATCTAAAATCAAATGACACTTCCACCCAAACATTATATGTAATATCAGGTTATCTAAACCACCTTATAAACTTCCCCAAAATATCCCCAAAACACTCCTGTAACAAAGTGATATGAAGTATGAACACCCCAAAACAAATGACAATATATGCAACACTATTAGAATTTAATAAGAAAACGGTGTTTGTGATTTTGTAACAAAATTGACCAGTGCTACAAAAATTGGAATTTTGACCCATTTAGAGCAACATTATTTGGCTTAACAAAGCAGCTTAGGCTTCTTCTTCTTGCTCCAATATAGACTGCAACTTCATTTGACCATCTCCTACCTATAAACAACACAGATACCCAAAACGTACTCGTTGAATTAGTAGCGAATCACTACTTCATGAAACAGAAGGGGTGCAACTTTGTAACGGAATACACAAATGATGCAATGTTTACAATATTTTAAGCACAATGAACTGTCAATATTTGTGATTATCTGGGGAACAGTTCTCTTAGTGATTCACAGTTTTCATCGTTAAATAAGAAAATCCAAAAACAGTCCTAAACAATCCCTATAAGTTTATTTATTCATTAAACTATTGGAATTGTGAATTTACCAATTGAGTGTCTTATTTTCATGTTAAACGCCTCTTCACTATTTGCATTACAAAATAAAATATATGACATTACAATTAAGTTACCAGCGACCTATTGACACAATTTGGAAACTTGATCAAATTAGAATAGCAACCACAACAATCCGAAACACAAGTCCCAATTTTCCTACGTCATCCAAATGCAAAATTACTAAACTTGCTAAAATGTCACTCATATAATATTAACAAAGCCTAACTGAATCAAGTAAACTTTAAAAAAAAGGGGGAGTAAACGTAATACTATACATCAAATTTTATTTGCAAAGAAACATTATACAAAAAATGCCCAAAACTAAAACACATCAAATTGAAATAAACGTGTCAATAACAAAAGGCAATAAAAGCGAACTTAAAAATGTGATCATAGTAGGATTAGTAGAAAATGGTCTCACTGTTCAATAAAAGCTTATATAACAGTCAAACTAAACATTTCTACCCATCAGACATGAAAACAAAACCATGAAGAGCGAGCACACATCAATTGGTCTCACTACTCCTATCTACGTAATCTCTTTCTCTTAGGATATGCTCATCTACCTATCTTCCCGTTAACCTTTCCCCACACGTACCAAATCAAACACATTCCAACAACAGAAAGTAGTAAAGGATATTTACGATGGGACTTCCATTTACAAATAACCATGGTAGTCATTTTAGTCAAGAAAACTACATTATATGATTGTGTCAGTTTTTATACTCGTACTTAAAATTTATTAACAAAAAAAGTTAACAAAAAAAATAGTGTGCATGTTGACCAGATCTGGCCAATACCAAAATATATGGCCACTTTGACCCAAAACCGTTTTCGACCGTTACCGAGCTAAGTTAACCAACCCATTTGCCATCAATTTATGAATAGACAATTACAAAACAAATATCAAGCTCTAATACTTGGATGCCAAATCAGTTACTGAGTAGCTTTTCGATGGAGATATACAATGGATGTGGGTTGTTTCTGATATCTTGTATTCCCTGGAATAAAATAGAAATAATCATTCTTTAATAATTAGTGCATGAACAAAAGGCAGAAGATGGAACACCCTATATCTAAACTCTTAAACTCATTCCGATTCCATTCCACCCTATATCTAAGCTCATACCAATAGTGATTCAAGACTTCAAACCAAACGCACCATAAATTAAAGAATTGATTAATTAAAACCGAAAGCATAGAGAGCCCCACCTTGTAACACCCCCAAAATCGGGTCCAGCGGAAGCATACATGCATTGGGGTGCTACTATATTGGTATCACAACATAAAGTACAAATAATGGTTTTTATTTCATTTATTTAGAAAGAAAGTTGTTATCAAAAGCATTTAGTTTACATGATATAAAAGAAGTACGGAAGTAGGCTCATAATTAGATTAAAGCGGTCCCAATTAGTTATCAGAGTCTTCTATGACCGTGCCCCTTGCTAAGCGCCTTCAGAAACAAGCTAACGCAACGAACATGAGAATACATGTTAAAACGGGTCAGCTTACGCTGGTGAGTTCATAGAGTTAAACACAAAAACCATACACACGCGAGGGTAACACACTACGGCAAACACTAAACGCTCATGAACATAAATAAAGGTCCTATAGGTGCACACTATAGCTAATACCGCGCTAGCAGTCAATCTATCGCTTCTGCAGAAAAGTCGATAGAACCGCACTCGCAGCCTATACTCATTCTACAACCATATCATAACATACTCATAATCATAATATAAACATACCAACAATATAACCAATATCATAAATATACCGTAACATAACCAAGATCACAAACATTCCAATAACATAACCCATATCTCAAACATACTAATAACATAACCCATTGATCGAGGCAGAATAAGCGGTGAAGCTCGTAAACCACGGATCGTTGTCCCAACGAGGGTTGAATATGGATCGCGTCACTCAAGACCGTGAGCTATGTGTAGTGAATAAAGTTTAAAAGAAGGTTTTGTTTTTGTTTATACTACGATGACAAATTAAAGTAAAGGAAAGAGGTAAAACGACATGAAATAAGAAAACAAGTAAAGAAGCATGTAATAAAGCGACTAAAGAAAGCGGTAAATGAAAGCGATAAGTAATGAAAACGGTAAATGAAATTAAAAGACAATGTGTTTGCAAAGCAACGCGAATAAGTTCATTAAGCTTGAGGTAAAAGTTTGCAACGAGTTATTCTCCTTTCTCGAGATTAGTTGTTGATTAATCTTTTGAAAAGATATTAACTCAAGACGAATGAATTAATCGTTCAAAGGTTTTCGTCCTTCGAATAATCAAATCACACGCCTAAGTAATCTTTCGATTATTTAACACAAACGTTTAACGTTCTCACTTAACTCACAAACTCGAATCGCTAAGCAAACACGTTTTAAAAACTACTCGAGACTCATATTAAAAACGTAAAGCGATAAATAAATGAAAAGACTTGTAAATCATTAAACGTTAATAAAAGTTTAAAACTAAAAATGAAAGACACAAGACTTAAATAATAAAACGTGACTAAAAAGATATTAAATAATTTCGCCAGCATAACGTTTAGATTTAAGAAAATAAAAACCTCACTCGAAAAGACGATGAGGTGAAACAAAAGCCTAGCTCGGCTTGTAAAAGAAAAATGAAACTAAACACCAAACTCGCAAGAATAAAAAAACCATACTCGCTATCATGTGTCCCATACTCGCAATAAGTAACAAAACCATACTCGCTAACTAAAGAATGAAACTCGCTAAGGCAAGGCTGCCATACTCGCTAGACCCCTCATACTCTCTAGAACCCATTTCCCATACTCGCTAGACTTGGGAACGAATCCATACTCGCTGGCCAAGGTGCATACTCGCTAGAATAATGGATCCATACTCGCTAAAACTTTTACAACTCGCTAAACCCTAAATCTATACTCGCTAAACTCAAAAATAACGTGTTTGAAACTTTATTACGTGAGACCAAAGATTAAAACTACCAAAATCTAATAAAAGCTTGATGAGAAACAAGTTTAAAAGAAGCTAAATAAGCTCTAATAAGCTAACGACACAAAACAAACCCTAACTCATTTTATTTATTCAAATCAAAAATACATGCAAAGGTGGTGAAAAATTATAAAAGCTTTGAAGGGAAAGTTAAGAACATGTAAAACAATAACAAGAATTAATTCAAAACATGTAAAGATTGAAACTAAACTAGAGAGAGAGTAGAGAGAGAAAACTAAATAAAAGCTTAACAAAACTTCATTAACAAAAATAAAATCTACACTACTCCTAAATATAACCTAAAGACTAACCCCTAAAACTAACCAACCTTCTAAATGAGGTGGTGATGTTAATTTATAGGCCAAGGCTTTCACATGTTTGTCATTCTTGCACGTTTAGCCCTTGAACCTTTACAATTCATGATATTGCACGAAAACTAAGTTACAAACTACTCAACGTTCTTAAATGGAGGGAAGTAAGAATTGTTTTGATGATAATTGGAAGAGCTTGAATTGAAATTTTGAGAATATGAATTTTCATCTTCAAAAGCACAAAACGAACAATTTCCATTATTAAGACTTCTACCACACCTCATGCAAGTACACCGTTGACAACAATTTGAAATTTGATCCCATTGATCTCCACATCCATTACAAAACCAAGGTAAGTCGGGCTGAGGTGGGTAGTTGGAAGAATCTGAAGGATAGTCGAATGAATTAGGGTTTTGATCATACACGAATGAATTACTTGAACCACAACACAAACAATTTCCGTTTTGAATATCGTTTCCACACCTTTCACACGTACAGTATCGACACGGTGCACCATAGAGTGGTGCACCACAACCAACACAAAGTATCAATGAATCCATGAGAATTAAACAATTGGGGGTAAGAAGATTGTTTTTGGTTTTTAGGTTTTGAAAAATGAAAAGTTAAAAATGAAAACCAATTTTTAAATGGAAAATCTTTTTGAATTTTTAAGTTTAGAAAAGTGGAAATCAAAAGTGAAAACAAATTTGAAGAGAAAATGTTTTTGTGGTTTTATATTTTGCAAATATCTACAAAAGCTTAAACTTCTCGAAAGAAGGGTCTCCAAAACACATTACTCAAACGATCGAATAACTCAATCTTATCAACCGCTCCCCGGCAGCGGCGCCAAAAATTGATACGTAAAAGTCTAGCAAGCAAGCTTGTAAACCACGGATCGTTGTCCCAACGAGGGTTGAACTGATCTCGTCACTCAAGACCGTGAGCTATGTGAGATGAATAGGTTTTTAAAAGAAGATTTGGTTTGTTTATACTACAACGACAAATAAAATGTGGTTTAAAATAAAGTAACGCGGTAAAACGACATGAAATAATTAAGCAAGTAAAGAAACATGTAATAAAGCGACTAAAGAAAGCGGTAACTAAAAGCGATAAGTAATGAAAACGGTAAATGAATTTAAAAGACAATGTGTTTGCAAAGCGACGCGAATAAGTTCATTAAGCTTGAGGTAAAGGTTTGTGACGAGTTATTTTCCATTCTCGAGATTAGTTTTTGATTAATCTTTTGAAGGGAGAATAACTCGAGACGAGTGAATTAATCGTCCAAAGGTTTTGTCTTTGAATAATCAAATCACACACCTAAATAATCTTTCGATTATTTAACACAAACGTTTAACGCTCTCACTTAACTCACAAACTCGAACCACTAAGCAAAACACGATTTAAACTACTCGTGACTCATGTTAAAAACGTAAAGCGATAAATAAATGAAAAGACTTGTAAATCATTTAACGTTAATAAAGTTGAAAACTATAAATGAAAAGACGTAAGACTTATATAAGAAAAACGACACTAAAAAGATTTTAAGAAAATTCGACAGCATAACGTTTAGATTAAATAAAAAA
>LBNU01030918.1:113501-129775 GCA_014162995.1 Artemisia annua | reverse complement strand
TTTTTTTTCTTATTTCATGAATTATTTGAGCCACATATTGTTTGTACTTTTCTTACTTTTCACTTTTTTTATTTCAAACAAAAATAATAAAACTTATCAAACATATATATAATTTATATTTTCTCTCTCCTTTATTTCTTTCAAACCTTTCCCAAATCCGAATCCAATTCTAATCCCACTTACGAACCAAACGCATCCTTATTTGTAGCTTTCTTGATTGTGACCAATGGGTCAAAAGTTGACCAAAAGTCAAAAGAACAATTATCAACAAGAAATAAACTTAAAAACATGCATATCTTTATCTTCTACAAAATAAGAAAACATTTGTACGAATTTGTACCAGTACCTCATCACTCTGCATATTTCTTCATATAAAAAAGCATAAAAACTTGCATGTTTTTCAACAAAAAATCAACATAGAGTCTTTTCCTATAAAATAAACACCAAAACTTACATGCTTTAAAAAAAACATTAAAACATATTCAACCTAAAACAAACACTGAAAACACAAACATGTTTTTTAAACAAAAAAACATATACACATTCACTTAACAAAAAAAAAAACATATATACATACAAACATAGAAAAATTATTTCTCAAGATATTTCCACAAAACCTTACACAAACAAACACATAAATCATGAGCCAAAATAGTAACACACAACATTTATAACAACAACGTAGACATGCATTCATTTGAAAAATAGCAACATAAAGAGAGAGTATAAAAAATGATATACCTTAACTTGATAATGTATTTGTTTGAGAGCAGAAAAGTTGAAACCCTACGTTACTCTCTCATTTTTTATTTTTTTTTTGTTGAAATCGTAAGTTTTGTTTAACGTTATATAGTGGTGAAATGCCTGGGTTTGGCGTAATTGCATAAAAAGGATGTAATTTTGCTTCATAATATTAGTTTTTATGTAAAAATCGAGTTTTTTTTTAATGTACACGCTTTAAAAAAAATTGTGTTACGAATACTTGTTTGCAGGGGCGGAGCTATTAAGGGACCGGGAAGGGTCCCGGGCCCCCTAGGCCTAAGCACGTTAGCGTATTTTTTCGCGATTTCATGTGTTATTCCGGAAAAAAATTGTTTCGGCCCTCTCATTTAATGTTCTTCCGGAACAAAATTTGTTTCGGCCCTCCCAAAATTTTTTTTCTAGCTCCGCCACTGCTTGTTTGGTATGTTCATTACTGCCCGAAAAATAAACTTAAAATTTTTCAAATACAATTGTTTGAATGAAATGCTACTTTTTGTTCATTTGATTCCATATGTTACAGTTTTAAAATCCTTTTGTGCACCCGATCCCTTATAATATTGATTTCGATGTTGGTGTAACAGTATATCCAACTGCATGTGAAGGATCACAACCATGCGTGATGCATTGTGATGGAAGAGATCACCACACGTGAAAAAAAAAATGGTGGTCATACTTTCTTTACACCCATTTAACTATACTCACATAAAAATGTGCATATTCTGCTTGAACTCACACATAACATACTTGAACACACACACATACACGCACATAAGTTTTATTTCTATTGATAGTCTCTAGCTTTGTTTTGCGTGCTTCAGGAACAAACATCTTATGTAACAAGTGTCATGCGTGGATCAACAACAACCACCACATCTAGTCTTGCAACTAGTTTGGTGTCACAAAAACATTTGAATTGTGTAGAATTGTTAAATGTTATTGGATCTCCGGTTTAGTAATTGGCATCATGAAAAAGTTGTTATCACATTAGCACAATGCTGAGATAATCATTGAACTTTTTTTCGCTATAGTGGTAACAATGAAAACTGGACTCGCTAAAAACACATTACATACATACACATAACTCAAAGTTGCCCATAAAATCCAGTTGCCCGGTATGTTAACTTGGTGTTAATTATCGAGGGAAAATGCTAGAAACGACGCATTGTACCCCGTTTCTCTTAGCAAGATATGTTGAGAAAATACAGTTCGTAATTTAAGCTATGGTCTTAAAAAGCATCCAACTTCACACATTTTCTTTTTGTAGACGCTCAACTTTTAATTTTCTTATTAAATTCAAAACTTTCTTAATCTTTCTACTGTAGGCATATTACAGGAGTCTTTGACATGGCACAAATTAACCCTTTAATGATCCGTTAAGTGAGGGCAATTTAGTCAATTCACCCTACTTCATCTTCTTTATCTTAATTTTTTCTTCTCAAAACAAAATCTTAATCCCAATACTTCCACACTTCGAATACATATCAATCAAAGCAGAACCAAGCATCGGCCTAACACAACCATTTTTGCAAAACATATTAAATGACTACAATGCATAATTCCTATCAGTAGTATCACAGTCTTACATGGTGTTTGGCATGTTGTAATCAAAGTCGGAATGAAAAAAATAATTACGATGTAATGAAAAAATGTTATATGTTTACATTTATAGAATGTAATGATTCATTACAAGGATCAGAGAGGGGAAGGTCATTTGAAACAACTGGGTCGTTTATAAGTCCGGTTTTGATGAGTTCATGGTTAAGGGTTCAAGTAGAGCTGCGTTTTCTTTCTATTATTTGATTTTGAAGAAGGTTCAAAAGAGTGGATGGAAAAACTTGGTGATAGAAGGGGAAAAGAGGTTCAAAAAAAGAAGGGAAAGGAGGTTCAAAAGGTTTAGGAGGGATTCAAATGGTGTGGTTCAATAACTTTAAAATGGCCAATGTAATGGGTGGACTGTGGAGTGGTGTTTTTAAATGTAGAACAATTTCATAACCCTCAAATAACTTTTATTTCTTTGATCGAGTATCGTGTGTGATGGTGTGTATATTGTCAGTATTTTGTTAATAATATATCATAAAATAGTGTTTTGGTACCAGAGAAAATGTGCATAGCGTATAAGATAAAACAAGAATGGCGGCAACCGGCCTCGGTTGTGGTTGGTATAAAACAAACGTGTTTTTTTCCTTAACTTGCAGAGGTCAAACATGAGTTCAAGTTAAGTTCTTATAAGCTCATATTATACACTTTTGGAGCTCATCTATTGTACTCAACAAAAGCTCGTTTGAAACCAGCTGCCTATGCAGTTAACTGTTCGCAGTGATTGGGTAAAAAAGTATACACAAAATCCAATATTTAATTAAGAAAACATATGACTATCAATAAAAGCCGTTTCATTCTGATTAGTCCATAAATCCCAAGTCGCCACTCATAATGGAGTCGAGTAAGATAAGCTCTAACAATAACTATTAGTTGCATATGTACAATTCAAAACTAACACTACTGTTGCTAGTTTATCTACAGACTGCATGCCTCTAGTCTTGCTAAAATCAAAACCACGGGTTCCAAGTTGGATCCATCATGCATAAGTTTCTTAGCAAAAGGGCAGCTTCGACAAGTTCGGTCACACCTCTTTGCACCGACTGTGGTGGATCCACTGAATTCTCCTCCTGAATTCAATACCCATCAAATACATAGAATCAGATTTAACTATATGCATAAGAAATACTGAATAGATGAAAGTAGATGTAAAAATGACTTATTGTATGAATATATACCTCCTCTATTATGAACTGAGGTGCAATGCCATTGATTCGGCCAATAACTTGCTCCACGTTTGTGGTGATTTTTTGTCTGAACTCAACAGGGTTCAAGCTACCCCCACCAACAACAGGGGCCAATGGCATTCCAAGAGGTCTTCTCCATGACCATGATAAAAGTTCATCACGAAAAAACATAGCTAGATGATGCCACAGATGTTGACTTTGCTGCAATGCACAAGAAGTATAACCAAATTAGTGCCAATAAATCACTGTAAAATATTCGAACCACATGCATAGATACAGGGTTCAGGTGTCGGTTGTGGTACACTAAATACATTACGAGATTAATAATGTAAAGAGACATATTATCACTAATATTGAAAAAACTACACATGACTCACCTTGGGGGAAACAACAGCTTGTGCTGCTGCACTCATGGAAGACACAATGAGGCCTTCAACACCAAAATGAGAGAAAAACGCCTGCAAATTTCTAGTAAGTCTGAAAGGCACTGGTTCATTGAACTCGATCATACCATTGGCATCATAATCCGGATGGAAATCTGTTTGAAATATTTTCCCAGTGTTCTTGGCAAACAATATTTTGTTGGGAGACCTTCCACCAATTTGTAGCATGAAAGATGTGAAACTTGAGAGTGCCAGCTGGATGGCAAACTGCTTCTTGAAAGCCCATATATGATTTCCACTCAGCAATGTTTTGTACATGTACTGAGAGAATATATTGTCATAGACATAATCTTTTGTAATGTGGTTGTAAGCTTGGAGACGAAGATCTACTACGGCTTCTGGTGATATTTGGCCTGATATTGCTTGGTTCAGCTGCTCCTTAAAGTAGGCAATGGGTTGGTCGGCTTCTTTATTGTTTCTTGAACAATGGTTTTTGTATACCTCCAAAAATGTATTGTATGTCAAGTCATCTTCTACCATTCGCACCTGTAGAATGACCAAATGTATTAGTTTCTTAACTCACAAATGACCAATATGTTAGTTTCTTAACTATTAAAACAGAGGTGGAAAGACGGTTTAGCTGGACAACGGCTTAATATGGGTTCTAGGTTGAAACAGGTCACTTTTAGCATGGGTCAAAAACACCTGGGCCAGGTTGACCTTGCAAACGCTTTTTTTCCACTTTTTAGAACAAGTGCATTAATTAAATAGCAGCGTAAGAATTATTTATGCAGTTTATAATGATTTGTGCATAAATATAGACATTAGGCGACTTTTAAATGTTTAACCCATTTGGCAAGTTCCTCATTTGGCTCTTTTTAATGACCCATTTGAGATGGAACACAACCCAGATCAACACATTGTTAAGTTGATAGGTTAAAATTGACACCTCTAACAACTTCCAAAGTAATTGGAAAACTTATAATATATCTTTAATTTGTGTTAACAAATATTTTACGTGTCACATACCTGAGACCAAACAGGTATGATAATTGGGGTGTGAATGTTTATGTGGCGTCGCCTTGACTCCTTGTGTTTATCAAACATGCGGTTCATCACACGGAAAAGCTGTAATATCCGTTCATCACTCCTGGCATTTGGGGTCAAAGATGTTTGTACAATAAAATGACGTTGGGACCCATCAGAACCAATGAGAGTCAAACGACGGTAACTGCTTTCGTGCCTGTGCACAATCAGAATATCAGCCCCTATCCTGTCTAACTTGATAGTATGATCAGGTGCAACTTCCTGCAAAAAGAAAACAAATAAAAAATTGTAGTGATATAAAACAAGGAAAATAATTTGTATACCCGAAATATGAGCAAGTTATGAGAAAAGAGCCAAAACATTTGTGTTTATATGATGACGTATAGTCTATATTCGGGTCACGAACCCAACTATTGGACGTCACTAATATTTAAGCCCACCATGTGTGGACTACTATGGTGATGGTTTGGACTCACGAAGGCCCAAACCCAAAGTTATTTATGGTTTTAATATTGGATATCTCCGATTTATGGGATATATATCAAATAACCGATTTAGGCGGACACGCCGAAGAGTGAGGAACATGAAACCAATAAGGTTTCGTATGTATATATATAGGGCATCACGGCTCTCATTGAAGATACGATATCACAACCCTAACTCTTCTACAAACCCTATAACAAAATATGTTAGTTTCTTAACTATTAAAACAGAGGTGGAAAGACGGTTGAGCTGGACAACGGCTTAATATGGGTTCTTGGTTGAAACAGGTCACTTTTAGCATGGCTCAAAAACAGCTGGGCCAGGTTGACCTTGCAAACGCTTTTTTTTCCACTTTTTAGAACAAGTGCATTAATTAAATAGCAGCGTAAGAATTATTTATGCAGTTTATAATGATTTGTGCATAAATATAGACATTAGGCGACTTTTAAATGTTTAACCCATTTGACAAGTTCCTCATTTGGCTCTTTTTAATGACCCATTTGAGATGGAACACAACCCAGATCAACACATTGTTAAGTTGATAGGTTAAAATTGACACCTCTAACAACTTCCAAAGTAACTAGAAAACTTATAATATATCTTTAATTTGTGTTAACAAATATTTTACGTGTCACATACCTGAGACCAAACAGGTATGATAATTGGGGTTTGAATGTTTATGTGGCGTCGCCTTGACTCCTTGTGTTTATCAAACATGCGGTTCATCACACGGAAAAGCTGTAATATCCGTTCATCACTCCTGGCATTTGGGGTCAAAGATGTTTGTACAATAAAATGACGTTGGGACCCATCAGAACCAATGAGAGTCAAACGACGGTAACTTCTTCCGTGCCTGCGCACAATCAGAATATCAGCCCCTACCCTGTCTAACTTGATAGTATGATCAGGTGCAACTTCCTGCAAAAAGAAAACAAATAAAAAATTGTAGTGATATAAAACAAGGAAAAATAATTTGTATACCCGAAATATGAGCAAGTTATGAGAAAAGAGCCAAAACATTTGTGTTTATATGATGACATATAGTATATATTCGGGTCACGAACCCGACTATTGGACGTCACTAATACTTAAGCCCACCATGTGTGGACTACTATGGTGATGGTTTGGACTCACGAAGGCCCAAACCCAAAGTTATTTATGGTTTTAATATTGGATATCTCTGATTTATGGGATATATATCAAATAACCGATTTAGGCGGACACGCCGAAGAGTGAGGAACATGAAACCAATAAGGTTTCGTATGTATATATATAGGGCATCACGGCTCTCATTGAAGGTACAATATCACAACCCTAACTCTTCTGTCGGAGGATAATCGTGGGAAACAATCCCACGATAAGCCTAACGGTGTCTTTTTATTTTCTTAGTATGCAGGTCTCAAGTATTACAACCGAATTGGTACTCAAGACAAGGAACGCCCAACTTTTGTATCAACAAGTGGAGCCATCCGTGGGACCATACACTAAGAATTATGCTAACTACTAGAATGACAAATTCTGGAAACCTAAATCAGCGGACTCCGCAAGCGAAGAAAACACATGGCAACTTACATGGGAAAAAGCAGCAAAGTGATACAGCTCCTAAACAGGCCACTGGAACAACCAGTGCGCATAGGAATCAAAGATCAGATTCGGATCTAGAACAACCAGTGCGCCTAGAACCCCACTCGGGAGCAATCCATGCTGCTACAACAAGTACCGGCATGGAAGATCTACAGCGCACTCCCTGCACCATGCCAGAAGTAAACCCTATTGAGCCGCCAGACGCGCCTATTCGGAACAGGGATCCCGACGTGGAGATAGACATCCGCGCACTTACTGGAGTCGCACCGGAAATAGCGCCAAGCGATTTCGTGTCCCAGAATTATGAAACCCTGGCTGCTCTCATGAAGAAGGAAGCAAAAAAGAGGTTAAACCAGAGCATACAATCCCGACTCAACTTCGACCCAGAAGATGAAGCATCTCCACCGCGCCACCGAAAGAAGAAGCGTGAGAGGAGTAGCCGCCGACACCCGGTATTCACCAGGATCGGAAGCAAAATGGTGGATGATGAAGAAACTGAATCACAGTATCTGGAGGAGCACGAAAACGATGGGTGGCGTACCAATGTCCACGCTAGGCTTGGTAGGCGCAGAGTCCATGACAGACTTGGGCGAAGGTACTCCCCAAGTGAAAGCCCTTCGAGCTCAGATTCTGATGACAGTCGGCGCAAGCGCCGCAGAAGATCAAGCTCGGATTCCGACGATAGTAGGCGCAAGGGCCGAAAAAGTATAAGTCCATCCCAAAGTAACTCCTCGGACAGCGAGGACGAAGAAACTGGACACTGGAAATCAAGGGGAAGATACCGCGACCAGGAAGATGAAGACATGTCTCGTCCCTGGCGCCGCCAAAAGGTTGATGCGTTTACGAAACGCATCAGTAATTTCTCAGAAAACAAGAGAAGGCGTATGCCCACTAATGTTAAAACCTATGATGGGACAGGTGATCCTGATGACCACCTAAAAATTTTCGAGTCAGCAGCTACAATCGAAAATTGGCCACAACCTGTGTGGTGTCATATGTTTAACTCTACATTAGTGGGGAATGCGCGAAACTGGTTCAGTAAGCTTCCACGTAGAAGCATTGATGGTTTTGAAGAGTTGCGGAAGGCGTTTCGTTTGAACTTTACTCAGAGAAAGAAGTGCGCCAAGAACCCTGTTGAACTCGCTAGGGTAAAACAGCGTCAAGGGGAATCCACAAGCGCTTATATGGAGCGCTACAAGGACGAATGCATACATGTCAAGGCATGTCCAGAGATACTAAAAATCTCAGGGTTTATGAATGGAATTAATAACCCAGAACTGATCAAGAAGTTGAACGATAAGGTTCCCCAAACCTTTGATGAACTCATGAAGCGCACGAGGTCCTTCATCCAAGGAGAAGCTGCCGCCGCAGATAGCAGAAAAGGCTACTCAAACTATAGGTCACAGGAACAGTCCAAGAGACAATCCAATGACCAGAGCAGCAACCGTAATAAGAACTATCGCAGTGAAGGAGGCGGACGGGGGAACGACAAGTACACCCCATTAACAAAAACTCCGAGAGAGATATTCGCAACAGAGGGCGCAAACTTCCCTAAGCCCCCACCAATGCGCACCCCAGAAGCGCAGCGCACAGGAAATGGGTACTGCGAATATCACGGACAGAAGGGCCACACAACCAATGAGTGCGTCCAATTGCGCCAACTAATTGATAAGTTGGTAAAGGAAGGCAGGATGGACCACTTAGTGAAGAACATCAAGGATGGGAAAGACAGACAAAAGACCGTACCCAAGAAAGAAGCACCTAAAGATAAGGCTGACACCATCTACATGATACAATCATGGCAGCGAAAGGTTAGGCAAAAAGTCAGCCAAAGATTTTCTTTCGGAAGTGAAATCTCTTTCCCCACTTTGACTGCGGTAAACGCAGTGGCAGAACCACTCACCATCAAGATAAGCGCGGGGGGTCACGATATCCACCGCATGTACGTTGATGGAGGGGCGTCCGCAGATATAATGTATGAACATTGTTTCAAGAGGTTGCGACCTGAGATACAAAGTCAGTTAGTCCCGGCCGCGACGTCATTGACAGGCTTTACAGGAGAAAAGATATGGCCCATGGGGCAGCTGCGACTGCTAGTTGTTGTTGGTAATAAGGAGCACTCCACAACAACTTGGATGAACTTCAATGGCATTATCGGAAGATCGGGAATATCAGCAATGCGCGCGGTACCATCCACAGCACATGGGATGCTTAAATTCCCAGTAGAAGGCGGCATTGTCACCCTCTACAATAACGCTGTGCCACCTGAAGAATGTAACACGGTTACAAGTGAGATGACACACACTCCAGAATAGTGCGCAACCAAAATACCAAACCTAAAAGTAGCAATTCATCCTGATTACCCAGAGCAACAAGTATCGCTCGGGGGGTCGCTGTCTGATAAAGGCAAAGCCACCGTATGCGCACTCCTGCAAAAGAACCTGGATATTTTCGCATGGGAACCAAAGCACATGACTGGTGTGCCACGGTCANTATACAATAACGCTGTGCCACCTGAAGAATGTAACACGGTTACAAGTGAGATGACACACACTCCAGAATAGTGCACAACCAAAATACCAAACCTAAAAGTAGCAATTCATCCTGATTACCCAGAGCAACAAGTATCGCTTAGGGGGTTCCTGTCTGATAAAGGCAAAGCCACCGTATGCGTACTCCTGCAAACGAACCTGGATATTTTCACATGGGAACCAAAGCACATGACTGGTGTGCCACGGTCAATCTCAGAACATAAATTGCAAATCCGACAAGGATATCCCCCAGTGAGGCAGAAAAAGCGCGGCCAGGCTCCAGAGCGCGCAAAAGCCATTTTAGAGGAAGTGCATAAACTGGTGGACGCGGGTATCATGCGAGAAGTCTATTACCATGACTGGCTTTCCAACCCAGTCATGGTCAAAAAGAGCGACGGTAGTTGGCGGATGTGCGTAGACTTCACTGATCTCAATAAAGCATGTCCACAAGACTGCTATCCATTACCAGAGATAGACTGGAAGGTGGAATCTTTATGCGGATACCCCTTTAAATGTTTCTTGGATGCATATAAAGGGTACCACCAAATCCAAATGGCTAAGGAAGACGAGGAAAAAACATCTTTCCACACAAGCCAAGGTGTCTATTGTTATACGAAGATGCCTTTTGGCCTAAAGAAGACACCTCTAACAACTTCCAAAGTAACTGGAAAAATTATAATATATCTTTAATTTGTGTCAACAAATATTTTACGTGTCACATACCTGAGACCAAACAGGTATGATAATTGGGGTGTGAATGTTTATGTGGCGTCGCCTTGACTCCTTGTGTTTATCAAACATGCGGTTCATCACACGGAAAAGCTGTAATATCCGTTCATCACTCCTGGCATTTGGGGTCAAAGATGTTTGTACAATAAAATGACGTTGGGACCCATCAGAACCAATGAGAGTCAAACGACGGTAACTGCTTCCGTGCCTGCGCACAATCGGAATATCAGCCCCTACCCTGTCTAACTTGATAGTATGATCAGGTGCAACTTCCTGCAAAAAGAAAACAAATCAAAAATTGTAGTGATATAAAACAAGGAAATATAATTTATATACCCGAAATATGAGCAAGTTATGAGAAAAGAGCCAAAACATTTGTGTTTATACAAAAATAGCCATTAATTCTGCCAAGTTTTCTTGGGGACTAAACACACTTTTTACAGAACTTTTCCCCTTCAAAATACCAAGAAAAATGCAACCAAAAGGTCAACATCTTTAGTAAAAAAAAATCTCAAAATGCTTATTCTACAAAGAAACTGTTTGTGATTTTTTGGGGGTCTGATAACTATTTTGTCAAAACCCATGACTGTTTTAATCATTTTCCCTAATTAAATAGATAGCACTCATAGCCGGGGCATAAATATCATGTATTCATGTATAGTCAGATTCGAACTTACTTGATCAGTGAAATATTGTCCTGGAACCTCGACCTCAACCACATGGAAATCACGCAGCACTCGGCTTTCTTCCTCAAGTTTCAAAACAGCTGGGAAACGAACCTCTACATTGCTCTAAAGAATGTTTTTCCAGTGCTTGAGTCTTTCAGTAAGATCAGATAGGGTGGCTGGGAATGTAGCAGTACTCTCTGGATCAAGGTCACGCTCAAAATCCTGCTTATACTCTCTTACAAATTCAACATGTTTGTTAACAGCATCTGCTGAAAAGCAGGCCCTGCAAACACCCGAAAGCTCCTTTTTTGAGAGACTGGGGAACCTCTGCAGTTGTGGCGGTTGGGTACTTATAGCAGCGGTGGAGGAGATCATTAACCACCGCTAATAGCCGCTCTTCTGGTAGAGTCACAAACCTTGAACCTATCTCTGTGAGCAAACTCTGACAAAAGAGAATATATATTAAATTCAACACATCCTATTGGATTATATTAATGATTCAAATAGCCAAAATTATATATCAATTTTGACGAAAGCTTGCGCTTATACAAAAATAACCATCAATGCCGTATAGAATGGCGAACTACTTATGGTGTAAACACTTTTAGATTCGACTTTTTTGCAGAGTTTACCTTTGTTTAAAGGATAAAAATTTGATAGGAACATTCTTGGTTATTTTGACAAAACCATATACATTTTGGCTAAGTTGAACATTTTTCTTAATATTAAACTACATAGCTTTACCAACTAGTTACCTCGAGTTCACTAGCTAAGTTGGTGTGTTTGCTTCTAAGTGCTTCCATTATATCCTTAGCAGCATCAAAAGCACTAGCAGCAGAAGCAACTAAGCCCATAGCATAGTTACGCCTCATAGCATTCTGACCACCATCACTCATGGAGGAAGGATTCTGTTGATCATTACCACCGAGCGCATTTCCTTCAGCGACTGTTGACCGTTCAGGCTCTTGACCCTGAGAGCTACCACCATCATGTGACCCGACAGGACCTGTTGACTGTGTTCCTTGATGTAACTGGTTGTCTGAGGCTGAAGAACCACCCTGTCTAGCATTCCCATCAGCCCCACCTGCCATGTTTTGTTGCATTCTTTGCTGGGCCATTGCCATTCTACCAAGTTCAGATTTATTTGCAACATCACGCCGCTCGAGCAAGTACGTACGCAGCCAGTAATACAATGCCTAAAAAAAGGTTATTCAGTAAATCTGATACAATAATCGCAGCAAAATTTATTAAAATGGTCTCTGTGGCTTGCTTAGAAGCACCAAAATCACCCCTCTTGGAAAAACATTTGCATGAATGATCCCTAAGAGGGAATGTCTGTTGCATAAATGGTCCCTCCCAGGAACCACTTTTGAAATTATTAATCTATGACTGTTCCCTCTCAGGGACCATTTATGTACTTAGTTTCCAAAAGAAATGATTTCAGTGACTATCTCATTAACTCCGCTCTATTCATATCGAGTCCGAGTCCAAGAAGAGGTAATATACAAGATATTTACATGTGGATATACGGTGGCAACTTTTAGCAGAACAAGTTTGCAGTGAGGGGCTTCAGATCTTTGTAAGGAGAGTAACAGTTGCGGAATCCAAGAAAGCCACACCCAATGAGGTATTTGATCAACATATTTATCAAAAGCTCTACCCACGGGCTCGTTAGGAGTGTCAAAACTGAGAAGGTACAGAACACGAGCTAGGTGGCTTCTGGAATTTGGAATGCCAAATTTAATACCTTGAAGAAAACAGCTCACAGTATATTCCAACCAGATTTCATCATGTGTCTCTTTGAAAGCCTGTAAAAACAGAGATATTAGAGCAGTTGGTGAATGAATTTAAGAGATTGGCAGCAACACAGGCAATAAATGGATGCATACCATGTCACAATAGTTTCCCCAGCTTATCCACCCTTTAGGTAGGTTCTTGAATAGGCTTATGGCATTTGAATATGAAAGATTGGCTCCTTCACAATCATGTTGCTTCGACAAAAAATCACCTTTGATACGGAAAATTTGTGCTTTGTGTTTGACAGGAAAGTATTCCAGATTAGTACTATTTATCAAATTAAGACCACTTGTAAGCTCTCCCTTCATTTCTAGATATGTCTTCGCTTGTTCCCTAATCTTAACAAAAGCCTCCTGTAAACACACATTAAAATTCAAACATTAAAATTAAGACCACTTGTAAGCTCTCCCTTCATCTACCTATCTTCCCGTTAACCTTTCCCCACACGTACCAAATCAAACACATTCCAACAACAGAAAGTAGTAAAGGATATTTACGATGGGACTTCCATTTACAAATAACCATGGTAGTCATTTTAGTCAAGAAAACTACATTATATGATTGTGTCAGTTTTTATACTCGTACTTAAAATTTATTAACAAAAAAAGTTAACAAAAAAAATAGCGTGCATGTTGACCAGATCTGGCCAATACCAAAATATATGGCCACTTTGACCCAAAACCGTTTTCAACCGTTACCGAGCCAAGTTAACCAACCCATTTGCCATCAATTTATGATTAGACAATTACAAAACAAATATCAAGCTCTAATACTTGGATGCCAAATCAGTTACTGAGTAGCTTTTCGATGGAGATATACAATGGATGTGGGTTGTTTCTGATATCTTGTATTCCCTGGAATAAAATAGAAATAATCATTCTTTAATAATTAGTGCATGAACAATAGGCAGAAGATGGAACACCCTATATCTAAACTCTTAAACTCATTCCGATTCCATTCCACCCTATATCTAAGCTCATACCAATAGTGATTCAAGACTTCAAACCAAACCCACCCTAAATTAAAGAATTGATTAATTAAAACCAAAAGCATAGAGAGCCCCACCATGTAACACCCCCAAAATCGGGTCCAGCGGAAGCATACATGCATTGGGGTGCTACTATATTGGTATCACAACATAAGGTACAAATAATGGATTTTATTTCATTTATTTAGAAAGAAAGTTGTTATCAAAAGCATTTAGTTTACATGATATAAAAGAAGTACGGAAGTAGGCTCATAATTAGATTAAAGCGGTCCCAATTAGTTATCAGAGTCTTCTATGACCGTGCCCCTTGCCAAGCGCCTTCAGAAACAAGCTAATGCAACGAACCTAAGAATACATGCTAAAACGGGTCAGCTTACGCTGGTGAGTTCATAGAGTTAAACACAAAAACCATACACACGCGAGGGTAACACACCAAGGCAAACACTAAACGCTCATGAACATAAATAAAGGTCCTATAGGTGCACACTATAGCTAATACCGCGCTAGCAGTCAATCTATCACTTCTGCAGAAAAGTCGATAGAACCACACTCGCAGCCTATACTCATTCTACAACCATATCATAACATACTCATAATCATAATATAAACATACCAACAATATAACCAATATCATAAATATACCGTAACATAACCAAGATCACAAACATTCCAATAACATAACCCATATCTCAAACATACTAATAACATAACCCATATCACACACGCAACAACTCATAACGAAAACCAATGACTTCACAACTCAAAGAAAAGACCAAATGAAAGAAAAGATAACGAATAGTATAGCGAAGAGCATGTATTCTCCCCCAAAGAATAGAAAACGATAAAACAAGGGCTATGAACTCACCTGGGCCATAGCAAAGCAATAACACACGACGGACACAACGGGCATCTAGCAGATCACAACAACATCAAGAAGGCGGTACATCGGTAAGGAAACGGCGAAGTCTTCTATACGCAAGGCTCATCTTAATACCCGATCCTCAGCGATGAGCTAAATCCACCAAAGGTAACTATTCCCAAGTAATACCCATTCTTAAATCTCCAACTCTCTCGTTATCCATTTATTAGTGTTTGTGTTTGATATCATTGTGTGTGAAGTGAGGACACGACTTAGACTCAAGTTAACTCANAAGTCTTCTATACGCAAGGCTCATCTTAATACCCGATCCTCAGCGATGAGCTAAATCCACCAAAGGTAACTATTCCCAAGTAATACCCATTCTTAAATCTCCAACTCTCTCGTTATCCATTTATTAGTGTTTGTGTTTGATATCATTGTGTGTGAAGTGAGGACACGACTTAGACTCAAGTTAACTCACCCCAACGACTAAACAAGCGAAGTCGACGAGAAACGAGACAAGACTCAAGAGTACTTACGCCAAAAGACAAACAAAGACAACCTCTAAAAGAAACTAGACAAAGCTTAATACGAGACAACCGGGTCAAACTACATAATCCATCCAAAGCAATCACACTTAAATGGCTACTAAGTCAACCGTATGGTCAAAGCCAACCTTGAATAACCAAAAGTTTAACAAGGGAAATCGTACGAATTATTGGATACTTATCGTATTTGCTAATATGATATGTTCAACAATTTCTTTAATACACTTGTTAATATAAAGTTAACTCATACCTAGTAAAGAGATGGTAAGTCGTAGGATGGGTCACCCATTAATATTCTCCTCCGACACGTTTGTTAAACCCTAATTGGATTTAGTAATCCAATTAGTCCGTTAACCGTGTCGGATGGTGATGCGCGTGATGTGTCGTTGCGGTTTAGCAGTGTTAATGCCTACTCAAGTTTTAAATTTAAATTTAGCCGACTTATCAATAACACACACACTTAACGAGCAGTGTACCCAGTCAGTATGAATATAATGGTAAGTAGAGTGTCGATCACTAAGAGTGGAACGATTTATCTAGTTAACCTAATCAGTATTTTAATGTCCTAAGTTAGTTTTACAGCCTAATCTAACGCAAGGGGGTTCAGCCTGAGAGACTGGCACAGATTGGTTTTATTAAACGGTAAATTAAACTAATGAGCATGAATCAGCGAATAGCATACACATACACAGATAGATAATAGAGACTGTAAGAAGACCTGTCCTGATAATTAAGTAGCTTGTCACTTTTTTTATTGCTAGTTTTATATGAAGTGTATATTAGTTAAATCTTTCTCATTGGATCTCATTATATCGGCGGGTAAACCCTTAATGATTACTTATGACTATCCTATTTATCCAAAGACGTCAGATTAAATAGGCGAGGAAGGGGTATAGCAGCCCAAGCAGTGCTCAGCTAGACACAGAGGTTATCAATGCACTAATATAAGTCACTAAAGATGGGAAAGCAATTTTAAGAGGTGTGTATGATTTTCCGTAGTCACATACACATGCCCATCTATCCTGATGAATTAAAGTGTACTATTACAATAAAACAAAACTACTTAATGAATTAAATACATGCAGGACCTTCTTACCGCTCTAATATCTTAG
>LBNU01030918.1:95851-112584 GCA_014162995.1 Artemisia annua | reverse complement strand
GGAAGGAAGGGAGTGTTGCCCTATCCCTCTCCTATAAATAGGACACCATGTATCTCATAATATTTGTTGGTTAATTTCATATCTTAAGGAAACTCTTGTTCTTTCATCTTTCATATTGATCTTAATCAACCAAGTCTAATTCTCATCTCATTTCTCTCATTTGAATACTTGTGTTTACTAATATGGTGACCTAACACTAACGCAACGAACCTAAGAATACAAGCTAAAACGGGTCAGCTTACGCTGGTGAGTTCATAGAGTTAAACACAAAAACCATACACACGCGAGGGTAACACACCAAGGCAAACACTAAACGCTCATGAACATAAATAAAGGTCCTATAGGTGCACACTATAGCTAATACCGCGCTAGCAGTCAATCTATCGCTTCTGCAGAAAAGTTGATAGAACCGCACTCGCAGCCTATACTCATTCTACAACCATATCATAACATACTCATAATCATAATATAAACATACCAACAATATAACCAATATCATAAATATACCGTAACATAACCAAGATCACAAACATTCCAATAACATAACCCAGATCTCAAACATACTAATAACATAACCCATATCACACACGCAACAACTCATAACGAAAACCAATAACATCACAACTCAAAGAAAAGACCAAATGAAAGAAAAGATAACGAATAGTATAGCGAAGAGCATGTATTCTCCCCCAAAGAATAGAAAACGATAAAACAAGGGCTATGAACTCACCTGGGCCATAGCAAAGCAATAACACATGATGGACACAACTGGCATCTAGCAGATCACAACAACATCAAGAAGGCGGTACATCGGTAAGGAAATGGCGAAGTCTTCTATACGCAAGGCTCATCTTAATACCCGATCCTCAGCGATGAGCTAATCCACCAAAGGTAACTATTCCCAAGTAATACCCATTCTTAAATCTCCAACTCTCTCGTTATCCATTTATTAGTGTTTGTGTTTGATATCATTGTGTGTGAAGTGAGGACACGACATAGACTCAAGTTAACTCACCCCAACGACTAAACAAGCGAAGTCGACGAGAAAAGAGACAAGACTCAAGAGTACTCACGCCAAAAGACAAACAAAGACAACCTCTACAAGAAACTAGACAAATCTTAATACGAGACAACCGGGTCAAATTACATAATCCATCCAAAGCAATCACACTTAAATGGCTGCTAAGTCAACCTTATGGTCAAAGCCAACCTTGAGTAACCAAAAGTTTAACAAGGGAAATCGTACGAATTATTGGATACTTATCGTATTTGCTAATATGATATGTTCAACAATTCCTTTAATACACTTGTTAATATAAAGTTAACTCATACCTAGTAAAGAGATGGTAAGTCGTAGGATGGGTCACCCATTAATATTCTCCTCCGACACGTTTGTTAAACCCTAATTAGATTTAGTAATCCAATTAGTCCGTTAACCGTGTCGGATGGTGATGAGCGTGATGTGTCGTTGCGGTTTAGCAGTGTTAATGCCTACTCAAGTTTTAAATTTATATTTAGCCGACTTATCAATAACACACACACTTAACAAGCAGTGTACCCGGTCAGTATGAATATAATGGTAAGTAGAGTGTCGATCACTAAGAGTGGAACGATTTATCTAGTTAACCTAATCAGTATTTTAATGTCCTAAGTTAGTTTTACAGCCTAATCTAACGCAAGGGGGTTCAGCCTGAGAGACTGGCACAGATTGGTTTTATTAAACGGTAAATTAAACTAATGAGCACGAATCAGCGAATAGCATACACATACACAGATAGATAATAGAGACTGTAAGAAGACCTGTCTTGATAATTAAGTAGCTTGTTACTTGTTTTATTGCTAGTTTTATATGAAGTGTATATTAGTTAAATCTTTCTCGTTGGATCTCATTATATCGGCGGGTAAACCCTTAATGATTACTTATGACTATCCTATTTATCCAAAGACGTCAGATTAAATAGGCGAGGAAGGGGTATGGCAGCCCAAGCAGTGCTCAGCTAGACACAGAGGTTATCAATGCACTAATATAAGTCACCAAAGACATCATCATATAAACTTTAATTGATGGGAAAGCAATTTTAAGAGGTGTGTATGATTTTCCGTAGTCACATACACATGCCCATCTATCCTGATGAATTAAAGTGTACTATTACAATAAAACAAAACTACTTAATGAATTAAATACATGCAGGACCTTCTTACAGCTCTAATATCTTCGTTTGGGGTGTGTCTTGTGTTGCTTCTTCGACTGAACTCGGCTCCTTAGGGTTATGTTGCACACAAAATTCGTCTAGGTCTTGGGGTATTTATAGTTTCTGTCTTAGGTTCGATGCGGCGCATTGAGTAAGTAGATGCGGCGCATTGACTTAACTTCGCGTGGGGTCCAATATTAATATATTCTGGAATATTCTTACACCGTCTTCAGATGCAGCGTAACTTGAATCTTTATGCGGCGCATGTCCTTCAGTATCTTGGATTGTATCTGGTGAAGTCTTGATAGTGATACGCCGTATGTCAGAAGTATAATGCGGCGTATCTGGAGTAGAACGAGCTTGATCTTCTTCGTTGACCAAAGTTTCATATGTGGCGCATGATATAATTACATGCGGCGCATTCTTCAAAGTCAGGCAATGGTCTTCGAATTCATCTAAGTATGATCTTGCGGCGTATCTGTTGAGATAGATACGGCGCATCTTCTGGATTTCAGTAGACTTTTGACATCTTGCTCGTTTTGCTCCATAATTAGTCCAAAATCGCCAAGTTTCACCTATTACCTGTTTTTACCTGAGAATTACTAAAGTAAACAATAAAGTACCGATTCTCATACATAATAAAGTAAAACAAGTCAAATAAATAGGATAAATGATGATAATAATATGTACTTATTTGAGTTCATCAGATGGTTATATTAATGTTAACCAATCCGTAACTCGACATACACTAATACGAACCTCAATATCTCCTAAAGGGTAAGTCTCGATAAACGTGCCCTTGAAACGAATTGTAACCCGTCCGTATTAATATTTATTCGTTGTTTCCTTCACTATTTCTGATAAATATTAGTTGACGTTATTATCGTCATTTATCGGTTTCTTATTAACTTAGGAATATTAACAAACGTATCCAACATTAGTTAATGTCCTTTATTAACTTGAAAACGGTATATAACGTACGTATCGTCTTCTAATATTTATTATTACTAACTTGTAAATATTAAATAACGGTTGTTAGTCGTTATTTATATTTAGAAGTCAATTATATGTAAACATGTATATACAAAATGCTCACATTATTAATATCACTTGGTCATTATATTTCTCGGGTTATTACTCGTTTCGAGTTTACTTTTATCACGGGTCAACATTTAAGGGTCACTAATAACAATATATCCATTTTGGCTTGTTGGGGGTCACACGGGACTAGAAAGTCCCGGTAACACCCGACTTAGCTCAAACATCACAAGCATATACTTATATGTCCGCAATACTAATAACCGCAACCAATACTACAATCAAACACGGCTGCCTACGACTCGTGTTAACTAACCTATCTCCGTCAATCTATTTGCCACATTCACAACCACCATATCAATATGACAACAACAACTTCACGCCATCAATAACCATGCCGAGACCCTAATGGTCTCTGCTTCTACTCTCGGCCAAAACTAAACAACCAAACGGACTCTATAAACCTCGATACCCACGATAACGACAAGATCAACAACAATGAATCAACAACAACAGGACATAACAACAACAAGACTCGACACAATAGGAATCAAAATCCACGGATCTAAATCCAAACCCTAACCCTCGGCAACCATACGCAACACAAATCCATCTCCAAATTCAATCCTAATCTATACTCATTTCCAAAAACCACGAGACAACAACAATATGGACAACAAATCTATGTCGTGAGCAGTGTTGCAAAAACCGGCCGAATCGGCCGATTAATCGGTAATCGGCCCTGGAACTTGGAGGGATTTCGAAGGTAATCGGCCGAGTCAAGAAAATCGGCCGATTAATCGGTCAAAAATCGCTAATCGGCCCTTGACCGTCTCAGTATCGATTCACGATTTTTGCAACATTGGTCGTGAGTCTAAGCTCACGACATCACCCTCGCACACGACCCAAACGACACAACAAGAAAACCAATGATACCAACCACTCTTTTAGCTTATTTTAATTATTATATTTTCGTTGTTAGATGAAACCCTCGAAACCTTTAGGTTTTGAGTCAAACCGAGGCGTAAAAGCCTCCTAAACGGCGAGTTATCCCCTATGGTCTTCGAATAACCCAAAAACACGGAAAGAGAAATGATAGTGGTGACCATTCGAGAGTGAAACTTGAGTAAAAGAAGTGTTAGGGTGGGTTTGGTCGCGCGTGTAATAGCTCAAATGAAAGAGGAGATGATTTGGCGAATGATGGTGGTGGAGGTGAGAGTCCACGTGAGGCGGTGAGGCCCCATATGGCCTGAATATGGCCGGAGAAGGAGATGGGTGGGTGGATGTGTGTTATCGGCTGAGAGAAGGAGCAGGGAAAACCAAACCCTAAAATGATATAACAAGGTTTATATAGGAGAGCCCTAAGGACCTTGATTGCAAATTTCTGGGGAGAGAGAGGGTGGCGGGGTAAATTCGGTGCAGGGACCAAGGATGTAATTTTTTTTGTTAACCTTTATATATTAGTTAGTCGGGGCTCGTTTGGACTAGCAAACGACGGATTCACAACACGAGATTAGCACCAACGCGCTCAGAATATTATTTCCAATAAAAATGACTATAATATGCCTAATATCTCGAAATAAAAACTTAACTCTAATTATCTCTTCGTTTCTCCGAAATAGAATAAGTCAAGAATTTCCGAGTTGTCACAGCCTCACCTCCTTAAACGGAATCGCGTCCTCGCGATTCAATTAAAGTTACCCGTTACGGTCAAAAAGAAATGAGTATATACGCACAAGGATTTATCTTCACGTTCCCTACGTGAATTCTGGACCTTTTTCGCCAGTTTCGCCGAATTTGTTGATAGGAATGCGACTTTACTGAAGTCGTCTAATCTCCATGGTTCATGATTCGATAAGTCAACGGTTAAAAATGACAACATAGCAGAACATTTTTTTTTACACAAACTTGTTAAACACATGAAATTAAGCAATTCAATGGAAAAATGACATCAGTTTTGACAGAAGCTATACTAAGAAGGTTTTTGAAATTAAAAGCTATTCTAAAAGCTATCCTAAAGCTATATAGACTAATCCTAAAGGTGAACTAGAGGGAACAAGCAAAAAGGGAACTAGGGAAATCCTAGATAAGCAAGAGGGAACAAGAATAAACAGATTAAAAGCCTAAATAAGCACCAAATGGCAAATCCTAATACCTCATATGGCCTGAATATGGTCGGAGAAGGAGATGGGTGGGTGGATGTGTGTTATCGGCTGAGAGAAGGAGCAGGGAAAACCAAACCCTAAAATGATATAACAAGGTTTATATAGGAGAGCCCTAAGGACCTTGATTGCAAATTTCTGGGGAGAGAGAGGGTGGCGGGGTAAATTCGGTGCAGGGACCAAGGATGTAATTTTTTTTGTTAACCTTTATATATTAGTTATTCGGGGCTCGTTTGGACTAGCAAACGACGGATTCACAACACGAGATTAGCACCAGCGCGCTCAGAATATTATTTCCAATAAAAATGACTATAATATGCCTAATATCTCGAAATAAAAACTTAACTCTAATTATCTGTTCGTTTCTCTGAAATAGAATAAGTCAAGAATTTCCGAGTTGTCACAGTCTCACCTCCTTAAACGGAATCGCGTCCTCGCGATTCATTTAAAGTTACCCGTTACGGTCAAAAAAAAAATGAGTATATACGCACGAGGATTTATCTTCACGTTTCCTACGTGAATTCTGGACCTTTTTCGCCAGTTTCGCCGAATTTGTTGATAGGGATGCGACTTCACTAAAGTCGTCTAATCTCCATGGTTCATGATTCGATAAGTCAACGGTTAAAAATGACAACATAGCAGAACATTTTTTTTTATTTTTATTTTACACAAACTTGTTAAACACATGAAATTAAGCAATTCAATGGAAAAATGACATCAGTTTTGACAGAAGCTATACCAAGAAGGTTTTTGAAATTAAAGGCTATTGTAAAAGCTATCCTAAAGCTATATATACTAATCCTAAAGGTGAACTAGAGGGAACAAGCAAAAAGGGAACTAGGGAAATCCTAGATAAGCAAGAGGGAACAAGAATAAACAGATTAAAAGCCTAAATAAGCACTAAATGGCAAATCCTAATATATGGCTGCAATAAAGGGCAAGAAAATGGCTGAAGGGCAGAAAAACAAACAACTATGCTACTTTGGGCTTACTAAAAGCTAAGAAGAAAAATTAAAAAAAAAATAAAAGAAAAATATAAGCTATAAGATAAGCAGCCAAGTAAGAGAAGTACTAAGTTTCAGCTTATAAGGATCTAAACTGAGCAATTGAAAATTCAAAATCAAAAGTTGTTTTGGACCAAAAAAACAAGAAAGTGCAGGTCTGCTGTTTGTGGGGGTGTTTAAGCTAACTAAAAGCTCAAATAAAAATTCATAAAAATCAAAAGTAACTAAGAAACCAACCCATTTACAAGCATACCAAACTTCAGAAAAAAGGGCTTATAATTAAGAAATGAAAAATCAAAAACTAATTGCTGTTTGGGCGGTTTTGTGAGTTGACAGTTTTTAGAAAATGGGTCAAATGATGATTCTGACTAAAAAAGGTCAACTGCCAGGTTTTCTACACTTGTATTATCCTACTAAATAAGAGTTATAGAAACTAACAAAAACACAAAACAAGCTAGAACAATGATCTTTCCTAAATTCTAAAAAAAAAAAAAACAGTTGAAATTAAAAAAAATAACCCTAACTAAAATAGATACTCATAATGTTAAATAAACAAAAGATGAATGTCTTAAGTAGTACCTTCTTCATCTTAAGCTCCATACCGCTGTTTCCAATTAGGACATCTAATAAATACTGATGCAGCGTTTTTCAGAGCATCGTACGACCTCTTCCCATGTGGTACACATACCACTACAATGTAACCATAGTTTTTTAAATCTTGTATCAAGTCAGAGAATTCCTCGTTTCCTGTTACTATAGTGATGTAAGAAGGCAGACGGCGGTTTAGATGTGTGTATGAAACGATTTCAGCAGTCATTTTATGGAAAAGATGCCTGGTTTTTGCTTTTGATGTTTCAAAGTAATCTCCCGATTCAACATATTCAGGAATGTATTTTTTGTCTCCGTAGAGTTGGAATTGATCAATAAAGTTTGGATGGATATCATTAACATTGGCATAAATCATCTCTGTTAGATCATATATGGCCTCTGAGTGTGATAAGTGTGTGGTCGGGAAACAACTAGTATCCAGGTCCACAAATATGGCTCTAGAAAAGTTATTTGGAATTAGCTCAGGAACTTTTTCTGTCAGTGGTAATTCCAGTGCTTTGTTACCATTGTTAAACAAATCCCGTTTGGTGCTCACTTCATGCCACTCAAAGGAGTAGTTGCACACTCCAGCCAATTCTTGAGAGCAACTCAACAACCTGGAAATCTGGATAAGAGTGTATCCCAACTTACGTAACTTCAGTGCTGCTTGAAAGAAATCTGCGTCCCCCGACATGATCGCAATATAGGCAGGTGGGGGACATTCCCGAGCAAATTGAAATAATTCCAAGATCAAAAGTCGGTCTGCAGAATCCTTTCCTCCTGGGGAATCTATTAAAGGAAATCTAGATTTTTTAAAATCGAGTCGTTTTCCTTTAGTGATACCAAAACCCTATGTGTCGCCGTATGCTTTCACTTTCATAGGAGTTCCACGTGGTAGAATATCCCTGAAAACGTATTGTGCATTTAACCCTGCTCGGTAGGGATCTGGTGATGAATAGTTTTCTGGATCCCATGCAAGCAAGATTTGTGGAGTATGATCCATCTGCCAAAAACAAATAACTGTACATAAATCACGTTGCATTGTTACCAAATGAATAACGAAATCCCATAGTCACGCTCTTCAAGTCACTAATATGCCAGTTCGGTACAAAATGAAGAAGTGATATATACTTCTATTTACATACTGTGGTAAACTAACCACATCCAACAAATTTTTACATAAATCATAATTACACATTAGACATTAAAAAGGAAACATATTAATGGGTTGTGATTAAGCTTACCATAAATAAAAATTCAACATTTAATTAACTTCAAGTATTCTATGTATAACAATACTTTCCATAATTATGATCACTAAATATGTATAAATATGGAAATAATTAGTTTATTAAATGCATTTTTCACACAAATCATGATGCTTAACCACCACCCATTGGGTTGTGGTTAGCAAAACCCAAAAGTAAAAATGTGTTTAAGTAGCAACAATCAACACTTCTATATATTCTTAGCAAGTAAACATGATGATCACTCAAAAATACCTAACATATGTCATAAGTGAATAATCTTAGATAAATTCAACAGATTTTCAGAATGCACTTACTTTTCACATTTCATATTTTGACATACACAATTATTTTGTTAAATAAGTCTTGTAGATAGAGAACTAAGAGCAAAATCAATTACTGCACATAAAGATGTCATAACAAACAGTAGTAATAAGAGAAAATCCTTGACATGGAATTATTTTAACTCATTAGTCTACAAAAGATGATAAAACAAAAGCGAAATTCCCAAATTCGTCAAGAATGTCCGAGATGTTACATATCATAGCCGCTTGACCCAATTACAATGACAAAAGTCTAACAGTTTTTTAAATTGTTCGAGCAAAAGTACAATTTCATTTAAAAAGACAATCATATTTTTGCCATGTATCACGTTTTGACGAATAATTGTGATGTTTTGTTGCTCGACATTTTAAAGGGGTGTTTGTTTAGGCTTATATGTAGCTTATGAGCTTATTTGTATTTTGGCTTATATTTCATAAGCCCTAATTTTCCAGCTTATTTTGAGGCTTGTGGGCTTATATAAGTATATTAATGATATGATAAAGTTATATATGCCCATAAGTTTCAAAATAAGCCAAAAATTTGATGCTTATTAAATTTAAGCCGAAATCAAATAAGCTTGTAAACCAACATATAAGCTTAAACAAACACCCCCCCTAAGCTTATTTGATTTCGGCTTATATTTCATAAGCCTAAACTTTTCGGCTTATTTTTTAATACTATGGGGCTTATATAAGCTTGTCATAATAATAAGCTTATATAAGCCCACAAGTTTCAAAATTAAGCTTGAAAATTTAAGCTTATAAAATGTAAGCCGGAAAAAGTAAACTAGACCACAAATAAGCTTAAACAAACGCCCTTGAAAAAAAAACTTTAGGGTCCGTTTGGTATAAGGGTATGGGGGGGTTTTGAATCAAATAATTCTTGAATCCTTTGTTTGGTATAATTTTGATTCAACTACTATGGTATTTGGATTCAAATTTTGAATCCAACCTATTTTGGTAGGTTTCTTTGAATCCAACCAATCAATTTTTTTTTTCTTATTTCATGAATTATTTGAGCCACATATTGCTTGTACTTTTCTTACTTTTCACTTTTTTTATTTCAAACAAAAATAATAAAACTTATCAAACATACATATAATTTATATTTTCTCTCTCCTTTATTTCTTTCAAACCTTTCCCAATTCCGAATCCAATTCCAATCCCACTTACGAACCAAACGCATCCTTATTTGTAGCTTTCTTGATTGTGACCAATGGGTCAAAAGTTGACCAAAAGTCAAAAGAACAATTATCAACAAGAAATAAACTTAAAAACATGCACATCTTTATCTTCTACAAAACAAGAAAACATTTGTACGGATTTGTACCAGTAACTCATCACTCTGCATATTTCTTCATATAAAAAAGCATAAAAACTTGCATGTTTTTCAACAAAAAATCAACATAGAGTCTTTTCCTATAAAATAAACACCAAAACTTACATGCTTTAAAAAAAAACATTAAAACATATTCAACCTAAAACAAACACTGAAAACACAAACATGTTTTTTAAACAAAAAAAACATATACACATTCACTTAACAAAAAAAAAACATATATACATACAAACATAGAAAAAGTATTTCTCAAGATATTTCCACAAAACCTTACACAAACAAACACATAAATCATGAGCCAAAATAGTAACACACAACATTTATAACAACAACGTAGACATGCATTCATTTGAAAAATAGCAACATAAAGAGAGAGTATAAAAAATGATATACCTTAACTTGATACCCTAGAGAGAGAGAGAATGTGGTGTTTGATGAGTGAGAGTAGCAGGAAGGAGGAAATGGGATGGCAAGCATTACACAGTGTTGTTGTACCATATATATGGTGTTCATCGACTTAATCATCGACACGTGTCCTTCGATGGTTGATTACATTTTTTCCCTTTTGCTTCGTGTGTCTAGTGTGGGTTTTAGGGGTTCTTTTGTCTTTTCCGTTTTGTGTGGTCACTACGTTACTCTCTCATTTTTTTATTTTTTTTGTTGAAATCGTAAGTTTTGTTTAACGTTATATAGTGGTGAAATGCCTGGGTTTGGCGTAATTGCGTAAAAATGATGTAATTTTGCTTCATAATATTAGTTTTTATGTAAAAATCGAGTTTTTTTTAATGTACACGCTTTAAAAAAAATTGTGTTACGAATACTTGTTTGCAGGGGCGGAGCTATTAAGGGACCGGGAAGGGTCCCGGCCCCTAGGCCTAAGCACGTTAGTGTATTTTTTCGCGATTTCATGTGTTATTCCGGAAAAAAATTGTTTCGGCCCTCCCATTTAATGTTCTTCCGGAACAAAATTTGTTTCGACCCTCCCAAAATTTTTTTCTAGCTCCGCCACTGCTTGTTTGGTATGTTCATTACTGCCCGAAAAATAAACTTAATTTTTTTCAAATACAATTGTTTGAATGAAATGCTACTTTTTGGTTCATTTGATTCCATATGTTACAGTTTTAAAACCCTTTTGTGCACCCGGTCCCTTATAATATTGATTTCGATGTTGGTGTAACGGTATATCCAACTGCAGGTGAAGGATCACAACCATGCTTGATGCATTGTGATGGAAGAGATCACGACACATGAAAAAAAAAATGGTGGTCATACTTTCTTTACACCCATTTAACTATACTCACATAAAAATGTGCATATTCTGCTTGAACTCACACATAACATACTTGAACACACACATACACGCACATAAGTTTTATTTCTATTGATAGTCTCTAGCTTTGTTTTGCCTGCTTCAGGAACAAACATCTTATGTAACAAGTGTCATGCGTGATCAACAGCAACCACCACATCTTGTCTTGCAACTAGTTTGGTGTCACAAAAAAATTTGAATTGTGTAGAATTGTTAAATGTTATTGGATCTCCGGTTTAGTAGTTGGCGTCATGAAAAAGTTGTTATCACATTAGCACAATGCTGAGATAATCACTGAACTTTTTTTCGCTATAGTGGTAACATTGAAAACTGGACTCGCTAAAAACACATTACATACATACACATAACTCAAAGTTGCCCATAAAATTCAGTTGCCCGGTATGTTAACTTGGTGTTAATTATCGAGGGAAAACGCTAGAAACGACGCATTGTACCCCGTTTCTCTTAGCAAGATATGTTGAGAAAATACTGTTCGTAATTTAAGCTATGGTCTTAAAAAGCATCCAACTTCACACATTTTCTTTTTGTAGACGCTCAACTTTTAATTTTCTTATTAAATTCAAAACTTTCTTAATCTTTCTACTGTAGGCATATTACAGGAGTCTTTGACATGGCACAAATTAACCCTTTAATGATCCGTTAAGTGAGGGCAATTTATTCAATTCACCCTACTTCATCTTCTTTATCTTAATTTTTTCTTCTCAAACAAAATATTAATCCCAATACTTCCACACTTCGAATACATATCAATCAAAGCAGAACCAAGCATCGACCTAACACAACCATTTTTGCAAAACTTATTAAATGACTACAATGCATAATTCCTATCAGTAGTATCACAGTCTTACATGGTGTTTCGCATGTTGTAATCAAAGTCGGAATGAAAAAAGTAATTACGATGTAATGAAAAAATGTTATATGTTTACATTTATAGAATGTAATGATTCATTACAAGGATCAGAGAGGGGAAGGTCATTTGAAACAACTGGGTCGTTTATAATCCGGTTTTGATGAGTTCATGGTTAAGGGTTCAAGTAGAGCTGCGTTTTCTTTCTATTATTTGATTTTGAAGAAGGTTCAAAAGAGTAGATGGAAAAACTTGGTGATAGAAGGGGAAAGGAGGTTCAAAAAAAGAAGGGAAAGGAGGTTTANACAAAAACTTACATGCTTTAAAAAAAAACATTAAAACATATTCAACCTAAAACAAACACTGAAAACACAAACATGTTTTTTAAACAAAAAAACATATACACATTCACTTAACAAAAAAAACATATATACATACAAACATAGAAAAAGTATTTCTCAAGATATTTCCATAAAACCTTACACAAACAAACACATAAATCATGAGCCAAAATAGTAACACACAACATTTATAACAACAACGTAGACATGCATTCATTTAAAAAATAGCAACATAAAGAGAGAGTATAAAAAATGATATACCTTAACTTGATAATGTATTTGTTTGAGAGCAGAAAAGTTGAAACCCTAGAGAGAGAGAGAGAATGTGGTGTTTGATGAGTGAGAGTAGCAGGAAGGAGGAAATGGGATGGCAAGCATTACACAGTGTTGTTGTACAATATATATGGTGTTCATCGACTTAATCATCGACACGTGTCCTTCGATGGTTGATTACATTTTTTCCCTTTTGCTTCGTGTGTCTAGTGTGGGTTTTAGGGGTTCTTTTGTCTTTTCTGTTTTGTGTGGTCACTACGTTACTCTCTCATTTTTTATTTATTTTTGTTGAACTCGTAAGTTTTGTTTAACGTTATATAGTGGTGAAATGCCTGGGTTTGGCGTAATTGCGTAAAAATGATGTAATTTTGCTTCATAATATTAGTTTTTATGTAAAAATCGAGTTTTTTTTTAATGTACACGCTTTAAAAAAAATTGTGTTACGAATACTTGTTTGCAGGGGCGGAGCTATTAAAGGACCGGTAAGGGTCCCGGCCCCCTAGGCCTAAGCACGTTAGCGTATTTTTTCGCGATTTCATGTGTTATTCCGGAAAAAAATTGTTTCGGCCCTCCCATTTAATGTTCTTCTAGAACAAAATTTGTTTCGGCCCTCCCAAAATTTTTTTTCTAGATCCGCCACTGCTTGTTTGGTATGTTCATTACTGCCCGAAAAATAAACTTAAATTTTTTCAAATACAATTGTTTGAATGAAATGCTACTTTTTGGTTCATTTGATTCCATATGTTACAGTTTTAAAACCCTTTTGTGCACCGGGTTCCTTATAATATTGATTTCGATGTTGGTGTAACGGTATATCCAACTGCAGGTGAAGGATCACAACCATGCGTGATGCATTGTGATGGAAGAGATCACCAGACGTGAAAAAAAAAAAAAAAGTGGTGGTCATACTTTCTTTACACCCATTTAACTATACTCACATAAAAATGTGCATATTCTGCTTGAACTCACACATAACATACTTGAACACACACATACATGCACATAAGTTTTATTTTTATTGATAGTCTCTAGCTTTGTTTTGCCTGCTTCAGGAACAAACATCTTATGTAACAAGTGTCATGCGTGATCAACAACAACCACCACATCTAGTCTTGCAACTAGTTTGGTGTCACAAAAACATTTGAATTGTGTAGAATTGTTAAATGTTATTGGATCTCCGGTTTAGTAATTGGCGTCATGAAAAAGTTGTTATCACATTAGCACAATGCTGAGATAATCATTGAACTTTTTTTCGCTATAGTGGTAACATTGAAAACTGGACTCGCTAAAAACACATTACATACATACACATAACTCAAAGTTGCCCATAAAATCCAGTTGCCCGGTATGTTAACTTGGTGTTAATTATCGAGGGAAAACGCTAGAAACGACGCATTGTACCCCGTTTCTCTTAGCAAGATATGTTGAGAAAATACAGTTCGTAATTTAAGCTATGGTCTTAAAAAGCATCCAACTTCACACATTTTCTTTTTGTAGACGCTCAACTTTTAATTTTCTTATTAAATTCAAAACTTTCTTAATCTTTCTACTGTAGGCATATTACAGGAGTCTTTGACATGGCACAAATTAACCCTTTAATGATCCGTTAAGTGAGGGCAATTTAGTCAATTCACCCTACTTCATCTTCTTTATCTTAATTTTTTCTTCTCAAAACAAAATCTTAATCCCAATACTTCCACACTTCGAATACATATCAATCAAAGCAGAACCAAGCATCGGCCTAACACAACCATTTTTGCAAAACATATTAAATGACTACAATGCATAATTCCTATCAGTAGTATCACAGTCTTACATGGTGTTTGGCATGTTGTAATCAAAGTCGGAATGAAAAAAATAATTACGATGTAATGAAAAAATGTTATATGTTTACATTTATAGAATGTAATGATTCATTACAAGGATCAGAGAGGGGAAGGTCATTTGAAACAACTGGGTCGTTTATAAGTCCGGTTTTGATGAGTTCATGGTTAAGGGTTCAAGTAGAGCTGCGTTTTCTTTCTATTATTTGATTTTGAAGAAGGTTCAAAAGAGTGGATGGAAAAACTTGGTGATAGAAGGGGAAAAGAGGTTCAAAAAAAGAAGGGAAAGGAGGTTCAAAAGGTTTAGGAGGGATTCAAATGGTGTGGTTCAATAACTTTAAAATGGCCAATGTAATGGGTGGACTGTGGAGTGGTGTTTTTAAATGTAGAACAATTTCATAACCCTCAAATAACTTTTATTTCTTTGATCGAGTATCGTGTGTGATGGTGTGTATATTGTCAGTATTTTGTTAATAATATATCATAAAATAGTGTTTTGGTACCAGAGAAAATGTGCATAGCGTATAAGATAAAACAAGAATGGCGGCAACCGGCCTCGGTTGTGGTTGGTATAAAACAAACGTGTTTTTTTCCTTAACTTGCAGAGGTCAAACATGAGTTCAAGTTAAGTTCTTATAAGCTCATATTATACACTTTTGGAGCTCATCTATTGTACTCAACAAAAGCTCGTTTGAAACCAGCTGCCTATGCAGTTAACTGTTCGCAGTGATTGGGTAAAAAAGTATACACAAAATCCAATATTTAATTAAGAAAACATATGACTATCAATAAAAGCCGTTTCATTCTGATTAGTCCATAAATCCCAAGTCGCCACTCATAATGGAGTCGAGTAAGATAAGCTCTAACAATAACTATTAGTTGCATATGTACAATTCAAAACTAACACTACTGTTGCTAGTTTATCTACAGACTGCATGCCTCTAGTCTTGCTAAAATTAAAACCACGGGTGCCAAGTTGGATCCATCATGCATAAGTTTCTTGGCAAAAGGGCAGCTTCGACAAGTTCGGTCACACCTCTTTGCACCGACTGTGGTGGATCCACTGAATTCTCCTCCTGAATTCAATACCCATCAAATACATAGAATCAGATTTAACTATATGCATAAGAAATACTGAATAGATGAAAGTAGATGTAAAAATGACTTATTGTATGAATATATACCTCCTCTATTATGAACTGAGGTGCAATGCCATTGATTCGGCCAATAACTTGCTCCACGTTTGTGGTGATTTTTTGTCTGAACTCAACAGGGTTCAAGCTACCCCCACCAACAACAGGGGCCAATGGCATTCCAAGAGGTCTTCTCCATGACCATGATAAAAGTTCATCACGGAAAAACATAGCTAGATGATGCCACAGATATTGACTTTGCTGCAATGCACAAAAAGTATAACCAAATTAGTGCCAATAAATCACTGTAAAATATTCGAACCACATGTATAGATACAGGGTTCAGGTGTCGGTTGTGGTACACTAAATACATTACGAGATTAATAATGTAAAGAGACATATTATCACTAATATTGAAAAAACTACACATGAGTCACCTTGGGGGAAACAACAGCTTGTGCTGCTGCATTCATGGAATACACAATGAGGCCTTCAACACCAAAATGAGAGAAAAACGCCTGCAAATTTATAGTAAGTCTGAAAGGCACTGGTTCATTGAACTCGATCATACCATTGGCATCATAAGCCGGATGGAAATCTGTTTGAAATATTTTCCCAGTGTTCTTGGCGAACAGTATTTTGTTGGGAGACCTTCCACCAATTTGTAGCATGAAAGATGTGAAACTTGAGAGTGCCAGCTGGATGGCAAACTGCTTCTTGAAAGCCCACATATGATTTCCACTCAGCAATGTTTTGTACATGTACTGAGAGAATATATTGTCATAGACATAATCTTTTGTAATGTGGTTGTAAGCTTGGAGACGAAGATCTACTACGGCTTCTGGTGATATTTGGCCTGATATTGCTTGGTTCAGCTGCTCCTTAAAGTAGGCAATGGGTTGGTCGGCTTCTTTATTGTTTCTTGAACAATGGTTTTCGTATACCTCCAAAAATGTATTGTATGTCAAGTCATCTTCTACCATTCGCACCTGTAGAATGACCAAATGTATTAGTTTCTTAACTCACAAATGACCAAATATGTTAGTTTCTTAACTATTAAAACAGAGGTGGAAAGACGGTTGAGCTGGACAAC
>LBNU01030918.1:42782-61241 GCA_014162995.1 Artemisia annua | reverse complement strand
TTTTGAGTTTTTGTTGTTTTCCGCACTTTTTCACTCCGAAAACGCCCGAAAATGCTTCTTTTGTGATTTTCCCTTCAAAAGTACCTAAAATGAGAAAAGAAACGACTTTGGGTGAAATCCAAACCAAAAACATATGAATTAGGACTCAAACCGACCCCTAAAAACGTAACATTTTTCGTCTCATCAAAAAGTAAAGGTATGATCACAACCCTATGATTTGAGTAAGATTGGTAATTACCCATATTCATCAAATTTCCACCACCACCATCAGTTCAAATTACTCTCTAAGCACAATCTAAAAGGAAATCACAGATGGAATGAAATATCAGCATATGAAGTCGTGGACGTAGATATTTTTAGATATTTTATTAAATTACACAGCTATTAAAGAACTAAAATGAATCTGAATACTCACTCGTTCTGCATTTTTTTATGGGTGCTCGGCATATCTTTATAGCTTCTTCATCTACACATTTTGCATGTTTTTTGAGAATACACGCAACTTCATCAAAGCTAGGTTAGCTGATCTAAATCGAAAGAAAAATAAATTGCAAATAAGTATCACAATATGACGCATAAAAAATAAGTTCAAGCTGGATTCTTTAACATTTCAGTACCAAAATTAGTGCCTGCTATGACCCTTTTTATATCTAATGGCCCACTTTGACATGTTCTACGGAAGGAATGGCCAATGTAAATTAATCATGAGCTTAACTGTTAAGTGATAGCCAAAAACCACACATCTTTACAATATATTTAATGCGCTTATTGGTAATTATAGATGCTCAGTGAAACAAAACTTATTAGTTTCAGCAAATACTTAGGGGATGTTTTTTTAAGCTTATTTAAGGGCCTATGAGATTATAAGCTCTTTTTTGCGCTAATCATCCAGCGTAGACGCCAAAAAATTAGCAAATGTGGTAAAAGCCAATCGAAGTAAGCGCATAAACCCAAAATAAGCTTAAACAAACAACCCCTTGATACCCAAACCATGACACATTACTGAATTTTCTAACCCATAACCCACAGTGTTATCGGCTGTAAGAGAGATTGCCTACTTTAACCCATAACCTACTTCAATAAGTTACCCAACCCCAACGTTTACCACACCTATTAATAAAACCCATCGGCAAAATAATCATCTTAAGAACTAATTTCATGCATATAGATTATTACCTGTAAACATCTGAATCAAGCATTTTGATCCATTATTATTTCAAACTGCTCATATGTTAAAAAATCAGTTCCATAACGTGTTTAAAGAGGAAAACAATATGAGCATAATGAATAAGAATAAACACTAAAAGGTGTTAATAAAAAAATGAAATTTAACTACAACTGGAATTGGTCAAAGGAGTTGAAATATGCCAAAATGTATACTAACATGTAGAAATTCCTGAATTGTTGCAGTCATTTGTTTGGATGGTCATTCTAGTAATCAGATTGTGTAATCATATTCAATGCACTAAACAGTGGTGATAAGTGTTTGTGGGTCGACCCAACCTATCAACAATAAAGACGACTAATTTAAATACAATATGTTTTAGCCTATCACTTATCCAACCAACACCTCATTTTATGACATCCAAATAGAATTCTTTTACTGATTCGTCCTCAAATAGGTAAAATAGAATTTTCTCTTTCCTGGTAATAAGGAAAGGCCTTTCCCTATCATGACCGCCTTCCTTTATTCGGAATTCATTCGTCTCAAAAGAAAGAGGTCTTCCAGTCTTATAAAGGAAAGAATGCAGGATGAACAGGCTTGAGTGTCGTATAATAGTTTAATATTAAAACGTGTAAAGATAATCTGAGTATGAGCAATATAAGACCTTTGATGGCTAACTATTTGGTCAGGCTATAATCTGTTGACATTTTTTTGACCTCATACAGATCTACTCTATTACCCTGCATCAGAAATATGAATCGGATCAGTACAACAAATTCTACTAAATAAATCAGTGAGCATATTTAAGGGATTAAAAGTTGTTTAATTATCCTTGAGGTTAAATGTAAAATTGGATCACTATCCCTAACACAAGTAATGAATATATTATTATCTGATTTGGCTTCTTGAAGCCACAATAAGAATTAAATAGTACAATACTCACAAAGGCATGTGGTTGTAACTTTTAATCTCCGTGACTGCAGACAACCTATTGCAAATTAAAAGACACTGTTGAAAACTCATAACGACTCATTTCATAACATATATGCAGAGTAAAAATGCAAGTAATTGGCAAATTCAGGGTAAAAAGATAAATTTAATGATTACGTTTTATTCGGATGTTGAGCACATGCATTTTTACACTCTGTCCTTAGGACATAGAACAACTTTTATCCAGGGTTCGCTTGTCCATTAGATGCAAATGGTTTAGAAAAGGTTTTTTTCCCTCTATAAACAAATGCGTGTATGCATTATTTAAACTCTAAACTTGAGAAGTTCATATTTATGATTATAGACATACCAATAATTAGGTGGTAAGAAAAGGACCTTAAGATTGGTGCTGGTTCGATTAGCCGATGAATATGCATTCCATGAATGAGAGAGTAAAGCTATCCACTTTTGAAGGCGATGGTTTTCAACACTGACACACAACACTTCTTCTTTCTTACTCGTGCACTTCTGATTTCGTGTTACCAATGACTCCCTTATTCTACAATCGAAAGCGAAGGTATTGTCTGTCCAAAACGTTGTATGTCTATTAGAAACCATGCAAAAGAACAGTTCAACATAGCACACGTACATAAAAAAAACATAAAAAGACAAACAAAACTGAGGCATTTCAAGATAATCAGTGGTAAAAAAAACCACTATGATATACAAAACAAATAAAGTTCTGCGCCTATGGTGAGCCGCAAATAGGGGCTATTTTTAGCCATTTCATAAAAATTTAGTTCTTTACAAAATAAGCTAAACTAAAATGATACCTGTTGTAGAAGTTCAGGGTAACTCATTGCCTCTTAGAGCTCTTGCTTATGCTTCTGTTTGAGTTCCCAAAACAAACTTGAACAGCATAAACTCGGGGTTACCACATTAGCAATAAATTAACAGTAGCATTCAACAACAACCGGAAACAACAAATTCATAATTCATAGGCAAATGACTCACCTTCAAGTATGAGATATTACTTTTGTATAGCGAAAACACAGTTTACTGATTCAGATTTGATATTCGAAGATGGTGGTTTTGTGAAGTGATTATGTGGCTTAAACTGAAACTATGTCAAATTCATAGAATTACATTATAAGACAATTCACAGAATTGAGCTTTTGGTCATTCAAAATCAATGTCAATTTCACAGAAGACTCATGGACAACATCAAGTATGAGATATTACTTTTGTTGGAGGGTTTTGTCAATGCGAAAACAGAAGCCAATTAAAATTTATCCGCGTTTATAAATTTTATGAACAAAAGCCAATTATCAGCTTTTAAAAGCTACCGTAACCTAATCGAGCCCATACCCGTCCCACATACATACATACGCTCACATCTAAGAGTATATGTTCCTGTAGCAGCCATCACATACCACCTCTTCGTGTTTCTTCATAAACTAAAATTTAACAATGGTGTTTTTTCCCAAACCAAATCTAAATAAAACCAATTAAATCCTGTTTTTATAAAAATACAAAGTTTTTATTAAAAAATCACTTTCAATCAAGAAAGCACAAAGCTGTTAATAGCTTCTTCTTAACATGAATCAAATAATCCATGTTTTACATAAAAAATATAACAAATCTGTATAAAGCTGGTAAAAAAAACCCCCTAAAATTAACATAGAACCTAAATTACAACATAACCCTAATTTTACCTAAACCCATTATCAAAGACCAAAAAATCTCATAACAAAATCTAAAAAAATTTATTACCTGTTGAAATGCTAAAGCTGTCGAAACCATTTCACCCAACAAAACACGTGAACGATCGTAATGACACATTCGAGGCTGCAATTAAACATAAAAGTATGAAAAAAATTAACTGGAATTAAAAAAAAAAAAAAAAAAATTAACAACCCTAAATTTGAACACACAAAAGGCAGAAGATCAAAACCTCCTAACACGAATGAATAATCTAGAAGAGACTTTTAGGCATATAATAAACTTCAAATGGAAATAATTCAATCTCGGTTAGTGATGTTCGCACAATCGATTGTCCATTTTCCTCTGAATCTAGCTTATGACTTGAGACCTTCGTATTAGGCCTAAACCTTTATCAAGACTGCAATTTCAGAGAACAACCTGTAAATTCGAAAGTAACCTTATTTATTCATCCTATATAGAATCTACAATACAAATAAAAAAAAATAGAAACCTTTATTTATAGGAGTGCTTCACCACCCCTTAAAACCATCACTCGTCAAGATTAAGGATGCGACGAAGCATCTTCATCGCAAACTGATCATTGCCACCCCCACCAAACATATCCTTAAGCGCCAACTAATTATGCTACCTAGTAGGCGCATCAGGAGCAGTTTTCCCAAACATACCCAACAAATGAATATCACCACCCGTAACTGATAACAACTCTAACTAAACAATCCTTTATTTTTGTATGCATATGTTATTAAAAAGATCCATTTCCTCTTCTCAGTAAAAAGTATGCAATCAATAAATGTCGCGACAAATAAGTTTGGCTCAGATCTTTATGCAGGATTCAAGTCACAAAATCATTGTTATTCCGTAATGGCTGCAAACAAACACGGTTGCATAGTAAGTATTTAAACTATGCCATCCGGTTGTTGCCCCGCCAGGTTACGTTTAGATCATCCAAGATACAGTTTATGTGTGTCAGATTAAAGAGATCATCATAGCCTTATGGAAAACATTATAAAGGAAACGGGGGTGTAACCGGATAAAAGGGTATGCGAACCTGCCATGGCTGCAAACACGAACCTGGTCGTGATGCCTTGCCAAGATACAGGCCGCTTTTCACCCATCATGTTCCAACTGCACATAAACCATGCAATCCTACAATCCTGATCGCCTATAAAAGAAATGACCATACTCATTACCATGGTTGCCAGCTTATCCCCAAAAAAAAATCTTGTAAAACTAAACTAAACATAACACCCAACACATGACGCAAACAACTACTGATAATCAATATCAGACAATACACATTCAGTCTACCCTAACAATGGCGTAATACTTTTTCAACATAATGCAACAAATCAAATAAAAAAACAAATCGAATAACATAACCCATTAAGAAAGTTAAAAGGCGGCATATGAACATAAGCCCAAATTTCAGAATAACCAACCATCAAAAATTCAATACAAAAACTTTAAAAACTGTCATTCCATTATAAGACAGAAGGCTTAGTATTCAACACCATCTAGGACCATAATGTCATAAATTAAAATGTATGAAATCCTAAATGCAGGAGGTTAAAAATAAATACTGGATTTTAAAAATAAATACTTTTAGGAGTGAAATAACAAAACACAAAAATGTCAGCCAACCGCTAACCCCAAACATCCAATCTCAATAATTTATGAACAACAAAAAATGAAACCTGAATTTTATAAAAGCGGCAAAAATCTTTAAACAAAAGTAAAATCAACAAAACCTCTAAATTGTAACAAAACCCTAATCTAAAAATTAAATTACAAACATCAAACAAACCATTAGCGAAATCAAAACCCACCAAAAATCACCTAAAACCCATCTAACAGTGCTTGTGTATGTGTCAAACATCAGATAATTCAAATAAAAGCAGATAAGGCCCAAATAAAAGTATAAAAAATGTAGAATAAATAGAAGCTTCAAGAATACCATCTAAAGTTGTTCTAGGTCTGATCTACCTAATCTAAAGAGTATATAAACCAAGCAGAAAAAGAGGTGTGGCTAAAAAGGAGGGGGGGTACTGTACATGGTAACATATGGCTCGCGCACAGCCACAAAAGGATTAAAAAATTGATTTTACTGTACATTTCTCTGTAGCTCCCCTCACAAACGACTGTAGCAACTACAAAACCCGTTTTATCGGATCGGGGAACACCCAAAAAGTGGCCGGATTATGTGTCGGAGGAAGACCCATATGGATCTAAAATATAAGGCAAGATTGTGAGTGGAGATGAATAGTGGACGGGTCGGGTATGAAAGAGTGAATGGCAAATGGGCTTGACCCAACATACCGAAAAACAAAGGGATGCCACTTTGTTGGGGCTTAAAAGTCCCTTATAAATGTAAAAATATATTATAATGAGCAGTAATTTTAAATTTTTATTTAACCATTAAATAAAGGAATATATCAGTGTTGCAAAACCAAGTCTCCAAGGCCGATCAATCACCGCCTAGGTGTTACAAGGCCACCAACCTTTCTGATTTTAATAAATCGTTCAAACAAATCAGTCAACCGTGATCAATGGCGGTCAATGATGAGCAACGGTGATCAAACTTGCCAGAAACCTTCAAATCTTGCCGGAAATACCTAACATTTGCTGAAAATACCGAAAACTTGTCGGAAATGTCAATCCGATTAATCACCTATTGATACCCAGACCGATTAAAAGCTACAGGGGGTCGACCGCCCGACTACCAATTCGCGATTTTTGCAACCTTGGAATATATCATATCAACCAACTCACTTAGCTCAGTTGGTCACCTTAGTTCCTTCTGGAGCTTGGGGAGGGGTTTTACTCGAGTTCGAGTCTCGTAAGTGACAAAGAAAATTCGGATTTTCCTCTTAATGCGAACCGGTGAGTTCTAGGAGTTTCCTTTCATGGGTTACTCCTAATGATTTGGGTCTCGGGGCCTGCCCGTTTAGATGGTTTAACTCGGGGCCGGGGGGGGGGGGTTCGGATTTCAAGTGTGGCGCCGTTAAAAAAAAAGGAATATATCATATCAGATATAAAATTATTACAGTGGAAGACCGATAAAATCCCTTTTACACATTAGTTTAACTGTCCCGTGAGATTCATATACACAAGCTATTAATTAAACATGCACAGTAACATAAAAGACATACATTTACTACTCAGCAACACACGAAACTGATGAATCCTTTTTGGTACTAATCGACCCAAGTCCAAGATCACAAGAGAGGCAAAAACATTGATCAAAGATAGATCAAGGCAAAACTAGCATCAACACTAACACTCCAATGACCACAGATACCTGCTAGGCTCAGAATAACGATCAAGTACACGTAGGTAACCCTATACACGAACACATGATGTGTTCGTATCCTTGTGGTGGTCGACGGTCGAACAACAAACAAATGGAGGAGAGGGTGTTTAGGTTTTATCTAATAAAAGTGTAATGCATAAGCATAAACTAGATTTATATATACACTCGCCGGATCCCTTAGATTACACTCGCCGGATCCCTTTTCTAAGGGATACGCCGGATCCGACTGATCAAAGGACTTTTTGCCAATAAATAGTGAGTCCTTTCTTCATTTCTTCTCACTACTTTTCATACATATATTCTTACCTCTCTAACCTCATATCTAAGGATCATTCATGTAGCTTTTTCTTTAGTGATTCTCTAGGTTCCTCTTAAAGGCGAGATCATGACATTTTGCATAGAAGACTTGCAAGCTCGAAGGTATGGGTTGCTAGGCTTCGTCATCATCACAAGATCTTTGAAGTGTTTCTTGTTGTTGATTCATCTTAGGTATTCCTATCGATGACGAATAAATAGTTAAAATGTATTAATTTGTGATTCAGGTACTTTATGTGTGACGTTTATGAGTTTATTGAATAAAAATCGAAGTTTATTAACTTTATTGTGTAGAAAACGCGAACGAAAAGAAAAAAAAACCAGAATCAAGCAAATTGCAAGCCTACTGTTAACATTTTGGCCGACCGGTTTTTTGGAACCGGTTTGACCGGGTTTTTATCCGAACAGGAACCGGTTATACCGTCCTCGGTTTTTTAGACCTCGGATCCGAAAAACCTGAACCATTTTTGACCGGAACCGATTCGTTGACTTTGACCAGGACCCGGAACTGGTTTGGAACTGAACCGGGTTTTGGCCACCTCTAGTTTCTATTAACAAATTAAGTGGCCTAACGTCAGAAACCTTGGTGTCCTAACAAAAAAATTTTGGTTTAAACTTCACTATATGTATACATTGAGATCGATCACGGAAATTGTCACGAAGATCTTATGGTTAAGTCGGTTACATGAGAGTTAAATATTTGTCATCATTAAATAATTAGAGTGAACAATATGTTGGATGTATGCGTGCCATAGCCCATAGGCAAGTTTTTTACTTAATGGCACCACTATATCATGCCAAATTGCACCATGGTTGGTGTTATTCGCCCTCTTTGTCAAGCAATTAACGAGCTTTTNTAATAGTTATAGTTAGGAAATGTGTTTTAGTTATTATAATGTTATTAGGTGTGTTGAAGTGACAACCTAGTAACGTTTATCGGTGTCAAACTGCACCTAGCTCTCTTACCAGAGTTTACTGGGAAAAGAAAAAAGATATGGTCCCCATATGATGACACGATGTCAAGTGTTGAATCCCACACTTTACCATTTCATCCTACGAAGTGGTCCATGTATGCATGATTTGGAGGATCATCAAAGTTGTTCATGAGCTTACTTTAATACAATGCGTTTAATTATTTGAGCCAGTTTATATTCATAATAATCAATACTAAAAGATTAAAGGTAGCAAAATTTCCCTTTAACTGCAACAAAGAATTAATCCATATTATTTTAGCTATCATGGGGCTTGTGTCTAGTGGTAAAGGCTTAAGTAGTTAAGCGAGCCCAAGTGAGAGTAGTACCGGTTTGGGTGACCGACCGGGAAGTCCTCACTTCGGAACCACAAACTCTAATGATATCAGGCGAATCGGGAATAGGAGTGGGGTTATCTCCTAAGGAGAGGCTCGCGGTTGGTATCTCTGCCCGAGGATGCAACACTAACTCGAGCCAACAACTAACAACTAACCCGCCGTTCAAAAAAAAAAAAAAAAAAAAAAAATCCATATTATTTTAGCTGAATGGGGTAATAAAACTATGTATCCACTGTTGTAGTGTTATGAATAAGTGTACTCTTCTAAGACGTTAAAAGAAAATTAATTTACCTTTTTTTAGATACTTAACTGATCACTAAACATCTCAAGACATAAGTACATAACGGGTTACTATTATATAGCTGATTTGATGGTTAAACAACCAGTGAGACACGACGGACCACTGGACCAACGACGGAAAGTGACAACGTAGATGGCTGCTTGATATATAGATTCGTCTGCATTCAATTTGAGAAAACTGAAAAGCGACAATCACTCATGATATGTTCGTATGCAATAGACCAAGGCCTATTCATACGGGATTGTTTATTTCTTTTATTTTTCGGTGCTTTGATCGAGCTACGGCTGACATTATTTATCTGTTTATTGTTATAACATGAGTTTGAAATACATTGGGAATAAAGGTCAGACGTACAAGGCCTCTAGGTATTTGACACTCGTCATGCTAGCTATATTTTGGTATTGTCTCAAAAGTCAAAACACTCCTCTGGTCTAAATTTGACAATAGTTACATTATATGCCATTATATACCATTATAAATGTCCCTAAAATGTTGGATCCTTAATTCAACATTTAATCTTACTAACTTTTACCAAATTCATAAGGTTAAAAAACATGTAAACAATGTTAATATGTCGGTCGTAACATTGTAGTCTTGTAGAATGGTTTTCATCATGTATGTGCTAAAGTTTTAGACTTTAGAGTAAACAATACAACCATATATTCAAACATGATGTAAGCATTATGGAATGAAAATGATAATGATATATAATGTTTGTAAGCATAGTTCTAGACAATATGCTATGAGAATGAGNAAAAAAAAAAAAAAAAAAAAAAAAAAAAAAAAAAAAAAAAAAAATCCATATTATTTTAGCTGAATGGGGTAATAAAACTATGTATCCACTGTTGTAGTGTTATGAATAAGTGTACTCTTCTAAGACGTTAAAAGAAAATTAATTTACCTTTTTTTAGATACTTAACTGATCACTAAACATCTCAAGACATAAGTACATAACGGGTTACTATTATATAGCTGATTTGATGGTTAAACAACCAGTGAGACACGACGGACCACTGGACCAACGACGGAAAGTGACAACGTAGATGGCTGCTTGATATATAGATTCGTCTGCATTCAATTTGAGAAAACTGAAAAGCGACAATCACTCATGATATGTTCGTATGCAATAGACCAAGGCCTATTCATACGGGATTGTTTATTTCTTTTATTTTTCGGTGCTTTGATCGAGCTACGGCTGACATTATTTATCTGTTTATTGTTATAACATGAGTTTGAAATACATTGGGAATAAAGGTCAGACGTACAAGGCCTCTAGGTATTTGACACTCGTCATGCTAGCTATATTTTGGTATTGTCTCAAAAGTCAAAACACTCCTCTGGTCTAAATTTGACAATAGTTACATTATATGCCATTATATACCATTATAAATGTCCCTAAAATGTTGGATCCTTAATTCAACATTTAATCTTACTAACTTTTACCAAATTCATAAGGTTAAAAAACATGTAAACAATGTTAATATGTCGGTCGTAACATTGTAGTCTTGTAGAATGGTTTTCATCATGTATGTGCTAAAGTTTTAGACTTTAGAGTAAACAATACAACCATATATTCAAACATGATGTAAGCATTATGGAATGAAAATGATAATGATATATAATGTTTGTAAGCATAGTTCTAGACAATATGCTATGAGAATGAGCTGCCAAACATAATCTAATGAGAAAAATGGGTCAAATGGATGGTATTTTAATAAGCATATAGATTAATGCGAAAAAAGGTGGTCTATTCTGTCAACATGGGCTGGAGTTTGGTGTTTATGTCATGACGTGGCTTTGAAGTTAAAGTAAGTCTCACAAATACGTGCGCTTGTGTGGAAAAATGTGGCGGCAGCCTACTTTTATTTTACATGTTACCTGTTTGATTGAAAGTGGGGTTAGAAGAGTCTAAGTTAAAAACTAAAATATATTAAACTTGATTTATCCATGGGTCGTTTTCTTTAATCACTTCGTCCGGTATCATTGAAATTGTCAAAAACATCATGGCACTCTATATTAAAAAAAAATAATAATAAAAAAAAAAAAAAAATTATTACATATGTATATACAGCATATATGCGATAATATTGGTGTAGGTGAGGATTGGCATCTAGGCCAGCTTCTATGGGAATTCGAAAGGACCTTGCCTATGTCATTTTTGCAGCTACTTGTTGGGATGCTTTGCGTTTTGAGGGACATAATGTCATTGTTTTAAGTTCTCAAGTTATGAAGGAAAAGTTGAACATTTTTGACAATATTCATTTTTTCCTTTTCTTGGTTAAGTTGTATGAGCAGCATACATTTGTAGGTTGGACTAATTTGCTTAAAAACGCCTTTTGTTAATTACTAAATCCTTGCTAGTTTTCTTTAAATAATTATGCCGCGGGTTTCAAAAAAAAAAAAAAAAAAAATGTCATGTTGTTTCACAATAAAAAAGTTAGTAGATGGATAATATGGTGTATTTTTAACCGGGTTTTAGTTATGGTTAATTATGATATAGTAATCAGATTTTCAGCATCAATACTTCATGCTTGACGTCGAAGGCAATTTCACCCCCTCAGTTGGTGTCGGCCTGCCTTAGGCACCAACCGGACTTGAATTATTCTCAAGCCTGAGATGACTTGATACCTATCGTGGAATTCCAAGTCATCATCGTTTGGCAGGTAAGTGGGTTTCGTTGCTTGTAGACTTGCTTATATATTTGACATTACACGAGACTTGCACGTGGCAAGAGAGTTTAGAAATGCAAATGGGTTTGGGATATACAAGTATTGTAATGTGCAATGATGTGGTGTCTCGTTCAGTTATCAAGGGTGACAAACAGAGGAGACATATTTAAGCAAAGTATCGAAGTAAGACCATACGTGATGTGGCCCTTTACCCGCCAATCATTTTCTGTTGGCCTATGCAAATACTACATCGTTGGTGGTGTCGAAGTTGTTTTTGTGTTAGCAAATTAGATTGCGTTTTTGAAAATGATAATTTCATATATCCAATGTAAACATCAAAATACCACAAACATCTAAAATACATATTTTGAATACATGATATGTCATATAGTTAAATTGGTAAATATAACATTTTGATATTTAATATGGTTATAAAAAAGTTGGCTATTTGATGAAAGTTCTCCCCATAACACAATTTTTCCAAGGTGATGCGTTTTTCTATTTGGGCCGATTGGTTAAATGTAATGCTTGTTGGGCTTGTTATCTATGCTTTTTTGAACTACAAACTTCAAGCCTTATGGCTAATTAATGTGTGTCCACGTGAATGCCTAACATATGACTAGAAAACTACTACTAGTACTAGAGGTGCAAATCGGAAACCGGTTTTTTTTTAAACCGGTAACAAAACCGGAACCGGTTTTTACAAAAACTGGTTTTCTGAAAACCGAACCGGTTTTCTGAAACCGAACCGGTTAGACCGGTTTTCGATTTTTTCCCCAGACCGGTTTTTTACCGGTTCTATAACCGGTTTTATCCGGTTTTTAAAAATAACCGCTTTAAACAGGTTTTATTTATTTAATTTTTTTTATATATATATACACGTGGCCCGTTTAAAAGAAAAAAAAAGTTACCGTTGTAAAATTTAACCGGTTTTACCCGGTTTTTTTTTAAAAAATTATAGCCGTTTAACCGGTTTAAAAAAAGGAAAAAAAAAAGTTACCGTTAGCCGGTTTTTTTTGGATTTACCGNTTTAAGCAACTATAAATAGAGGTAATGAGTTGGGGTTGAAAACACATAAAAAACAATCTCATTTCTTTCTTTAATTTCTCAAAAACGCTCTAATCTCGCTAATTCGCTATAATGAAAAACTCACGATCACAACAAGCTTCCACTACTCCCTCCGTTGCTACTAGCAATGCCCAAAAACAACATTACACAAATGATGATGTTCATAAAGTTAGACCAACTACCCGAAAAGGTGATGTGTGGTCTAATTTCGATTTGTGTGTTATGAAAGATGGTAATGGAAGGGTGCGTTGCAAGAAATGTGGGAATTTTTATAGCGCCGGGTCTAACACTACACTTAGGAATCATTTGGGTAGTTGTAAGGCGGTTCGAAATGATATGTCGCAAGGTACTATTGGTGCGGATGGTCAGGTTTTTATATATGATGCGGATGCGCTTCGACTTGATTTTACGAAGTTTGTCATTCAATAAGGGCTTCCATTCAACCACTTCGACAACGTCAAGCTTACGGAGATCGTCAAAACGAGGCTACAACCGCGGTATCAACATGTAAGTCGTACTACTCTTAGAAGTGATGCTTTTAAATTATGGAAAACGGCTAAAAAAGATATTACTGAAGGTTTTCGTAAATATAAATATGGTGTTTCTATAACTACGGATACTTGGACCGCACCACATGGTACGGCAAATTCTTTTCTCGCCGTTACGGCTCATTGGTTTAATCCCGAATCTTGGTTATTAATGAAACGGACAATTGCTTTTAAAGTATTTGGTTATCCTCATACGGGATGTAATTTAAGAAAAATTTTGCATGACACTTTAATTGAATATAATTTAGATGATAAAGTTTTTACGATTTCACTAGATAATGCATCAAATAATACTAGAGCTATGGACTTGTTAAAATTACGTGTAAAACCTATTTTAGATGGTGCTTTTTTTCATTCCCGTTGTGTTGCTCATGTTATAAATTTATCCGTACAAGCGGCATTAAAAATATGTGATAGTTTATATACGAAATTTAGGAGTTTATTAGTAACGGTATATAGAGTGAGCAACGAACGACAAATTAACTATAGACGTTTTCGTGCTATGTGTAATGAAGAACCCCTAGGACCTTGCTTTGATAATAATACTAGGTGGAATTCTACTTGCATAATGTTTGAAAATATATTACGATAACGTGTGACTTTACATGCTTTTAATGAAAGACTTCTTAATAAAAATAGGTCCGTTATAATACTAGACGACCAAGATTGGGATCGACTAAATGAATTAACTATGTTTTTACAAGTTTTTAAAGAGGCAACAACTATATTATCGGGTGTTTATTACCCAACTAGCTCATTAGTTTTAAAATAAATTTATGCTATGACGGAAAAATATGAATTAAAAAACTCACCTACACGAATGTTTAGAAAAATGGTTAAAATTATAAAAAAAGAAATTTATAAAACATTTTGCTAGTTTACTTTTGGTTTTTACTTGTTCCGCCGCACTTAATCCATGTTTAAATGTTGGAGGTGTAGAACTTTTAATAACAAAAATAATGGAAAATTTAGACTTATCTTTTGGGTTAGACGGTGATGACGCCGACTATATAACATCTCAAATTTTTAGATTTAACGATAATTTTCAAAAATTATTTGGAATTTATGCAACAAAATATGGTCACCAACAAAACCCAATTGTTGACCAAATGCGGGCTGGATCGTCCCGAATGACAAGAGACATTAATATAAACCTTTATAATTCTTTATTTGAAGACGCTACAAAGCATCAACGAACATCGGCCCCAACAAGCGAATTGAGACAATATATGGCTACAAACTTTTTAAGAACTTTAAGTCCCGATGAGTTTGCAAACTTTGACATTTTGGCTTGGTGGAAAGAAAGGGAAATCCAATATCCAATTTTATCCGCTATGGCTCGTGACTTATTAGCGGTTCAAGCTTCGATGGTAGCTTCCGAATCGGCCTTTTCTGTTAGCGGTCGAATTATATCGGATAGAAGGACAAGACTAACCCCCGAAGCCGTGGAAGTATGTGTATGTTTGAAAGATTATTTGGACGGAGTAGATAGGATACAACATGAATCATCGTTGGAAGGTCCAATATTAGATAAAGAAGTTGAAGAAGGTATAATAAGAGAAGAAGAAGAAGCGGGGCTATCACCTTCGAATACCGAAGGCGAATTAGATGAAGGTGAGTTTGAAGAATTTGAAGTTGAAGATGTAGATGTACAAGATTTTTTGGAAGAAAATGATCTTGACGACTTGAGTGAGTAGTTGAGTATAACGGGTGATGGCAATGCCGAAGCTCGATATACTTGATTACACTAATATGTTTTCGGGTGATGGCCATGCCGAAGCTCGAAAATTGTATTAGTATTTGTATCTTTTTATGATTGTATTGTTTAAATAAAAGTTATGATTGTATTTTTTTAGTTGTATAATTGTATTGTTTAAATAAAAATTATGATTGTATAATTGTATTGTTTAAATAAAAGTTATGAGTATATTAGTTAATTATATGTTTGATAATTAACAAGTTATAACCGAAAAAAAAAACGTTCGAAGTTTTTAGTAAAATTCCCAAAATAACGAACCCGGTAAATAACCGATAAAAAATCCGAATCCGAACATTTATAACCGAAAAAAAACGAACCGGTAAAAAACCGATAAAAAAGCCGATTGCGAAAATTTATAACCGTAAAAAACCGATTTTGAACATTTATAACCAAAAAAACTGACTCCGAAAAACCGAACCGAACCGAAACTGGTTATTAGAAAAACCTGTTTTTTGAAAACCGGTTTTCTAAAAACCGAAAACCGGTTTTAACCGGTATATTTGCACCTCTAACTAACTATGAACTTTATGAAGTATGGACTTATAAATATTAAAACGAAATTAAAGAGCAAGGTGTGTTAATGGATCATGGATACAGGCAAGTTGAAAGATAAGAGATAAGAAATGCGGAGTAAGTAAGAGATAAGATAATAATAATGTACATTTATTTCTGGATAAAAAAGTATGTATCACCATTCACCATCTAGGTAGTAAAGGAAAAAACTCATGAACCAAGTTGATATAGATCATCCTGTAAGTAATAATAATATTTTTTTCTAGGTAAATCGATGCTATTTGTAAAGATACCAGCTTCTTTTCGTGCTCGGTTTAGTGATTGTTTGTAACCAAATTGGCTAGTCACTTGCTAGCATTTTTCTATAGAATTCTTGTTAACGAGATCTGCTTCGTAATTACATAATAGGTACAATAAATAATAACAAATCGGAATATTGATTCGTAAGTACTCTTATCTATGTAAAAGAATACTAAGAAAACGAAAGAAGTATATCATATCATATCTACCTACGTATTCTTTTCTAACAGGTACTAAGCAGATTTTATAACGGTATAACTTCTATGAAATAAATTATTTTGTAAGAAATGACATGACAGTTCAACTTGTATAAAAACTTTACTATTGTGTGTGAAAATATTTTTTAAGCATGTGAAAGGACTATTTAAAGCAATTATAAGGCCAGCAGAACAAAGCCAAAGAGTAATAGCCATGGTAGGAAGAAACATTCTTCACATGAAAAATGGTAATGGAGAATTTAGCTACGCCAACAATTCGTATGTTCAGGTATCTCTTTACACACTTAATGTCTATGTCAACATTGTTAGAGTTTGTGGATAAATATTAATAAGTATATGTCTAGTATCGAACTCGAGACCACGGGATTGCACACTTTACGTATAAGATTCGATGTTAAATAATTAATATATAAATAGTTATATTTAATTATTAAATCACAAATAAAGTAACTAATACATGAGGGATTTATTAGTATGAAAACCAAACCTATGGGGTGTTGGTTAATAGAGGTCGAAACAAGAAAAGGAATGAAGGGGTCCGAGTGTCGTTTTGTGAAAGTTAAGGAGGTGATGAACTCTAACTTGGTGAACAAGTTTAAGGGCTATATAAACGCCAATGGATTCACAAAAACAGACGATACACATAACTCTTGAATACAGAAGATTGCATGAATCGTATATCACTATTTATGTTGACAGGTTGTCACAATTTATGTCATACATCCAATAGTGATACGCATGTGCATGTTTTCATTCTTTCACTGTATTGTTGAATTGATAGTGAATGTATATATGTACAACAGTTGGTTTATTAATGATTGTACATGCATGAATCTATTCATGCATATGTATATATATTAATATACTCGGTCCTTGCACATATATTTGGATCGACCATATATATATATATAAAATAAAAGAGTTCGACTGATTTATTTTATTTAAAGCTAAACATTGCTTTGTGCTTTATTCGTGATTCAAGAACTAGCATTCACATTGAATCGCTATTAGTACGTGTGTACAAGAACGTGATACAATCACACTATTGATTGTATCTTGGATCGATTAACAAAACGGTAAGGGGTTAATCTATAGATCCCTAATTCATATAAACCCTAATTAGGGTTCTTCAATGGTTCAAGAATTGCATATGGTACGTTTTCTTTATGTTTTAGTTAACCTTTATATGTTATACTTGATCCTACGCTTCCGCATATGTGATTACTTGATTATGTTTATTTATATGATTGTCATGGTTCATAAATTCTAACAGTGGCATCACGAGCCATGTATAACATGTAATTGATTACTAAAACTATAAAAAAAACGTATCTTTAATTGTTTTAGATACACATGTTATTGTTTCTAGGGTTTTTTACTTATTTTTTTAAGAAAAATAAAACCCTAACCCTAATTTGGGGGGGGGGTCGATTTCTTTATAAAACCCTAATTAGGGTTTGTGTTAATTAATTAAGATTAATTAATTGGTTAGAAACCCTAGGTTTGTAATATGTTTATGTGAACTATGTGGTAATTGTTATGCATGAATCCATGACGAAACATGCATGTTAGTCATGGATTAATTGATTATTTTAATTGTTAGTACATGATTCACATGTTAATTATTATATAGATCCAAAATTGGGGAAGACCCCAAGTGTAATTAAAATCAATTTACGTGTTATGTGGTGTATCAATTAACTCTAGTTTACGCAATCGGTTATTCGATGGATGTGGCTCACTTGTGCAAAGTGAAAGCTTTAGTTAATTATACACATTATAAAAACCTAGAATTGATTTAATTAGGGTTTATCTAATTAAGTATGCATGTGGCTAATTGTTTCATCTTTTAATTATTTATTAGTTGATTGTTTGTTTTCTTTTAAATTACTTGTCTATGTGTTATGTGTTTAACAAAGTTGTAAGCAATAACAAGGGTAATTTTTTGAAAAGAAAATTAATTGGACTAATAATGGTGAAACACAATTTTATTAAGAACTTTACAATACGAAATCTTATGTGTCATTCTTAGGGGTTGGCCTTACATGCCATAATGCGTTAAATGCATCCTCGCGACGAGATTTGTATTGTAATAGTTTTTAATAAGTTTTTAGATGAAAGTTATAAACTTTGTGTTTGATTGATGTTTTTGTACACATGATTATGCAAGTAAGTTTTTTTAGCTAATTCATAATGATGGAAACAAGGTTTGGAAAGAGCCTAGAGTCTACCTTTGGTTTCCATGCACTTATGAGTTAGTTAAAGACGTCTTACTTACATCATCATTGGGTGTACAATATCATCTTAAGGGTGATTTACCTCAATTCCA